>PNEQ01042269.1:0-22096 GCA_003012365.1 Medauroidea extradentata | reverse complement strand
TGCTGAAATATGTTACTTCAAGATGTTTCTTACTCGCAACAATGTTGTTCAAGCGGCGTACAGTATGTGGAATGAAGATCACCTAGCGTTTAATTCCTTCTCGGAATTTGACCACAATTTAGATGCAAACTTGCTTCACTACTAAGTGTTCGTGTCCGTTAATTGTTACATTGAGTTATACTTGTTCAAGTCGTAGGCGGTGCCGTATATAGCCTCTAATCAATATATGGATGTGGTACCTTTAGGCAATAGTGGTGGCTTACTGGCTTCACTCACTTGCGACCAATCATCAAAATCGTCAATATAACACCAAAAATACAAATTTAGGCTATCCACAACTCATAAAAGGCCTCTGACATCAACATATTCAATTGTATATAACTCCTCGTAACTCATAATATAGATTTTCAAATAACAATAACATACGTTGAACACAATCAACAGCTGTAACCTCAGGAAAAAGGAGAAAAAAAAAAAACAACTCACTTAGCAGGTAAAATAAAATATAGCACCAGTCTTTTGAGACAAACCGAGACTAGGTGAAATGCTCACTCTACGCTTGTATATACTGTCTCAGCTGGGTTATGTAGTATCTTCCCGCTGGTTTTCCGTCTTGATAACTCAGTTCGTTGCAAGTCTTCCTTATTACTGCAGACACAATTAACGGGCCTTCGAAGATTAAAAATAACCTCTTAGTCACCTGGTCAAATAGAGAACTTGTACGACTTGTTCTTCTCAAAACTAGGTCTCCTACTTTAAATTGGTTAGTCTTGCTGACCTTATGGTACTTCTTCCTGCTTTCTGCTGCCGCATACAAGCTTGCAGAAATTAATTTCTGTACTTCCGCTCTAACAAAATCTGGGTCTTCGTATGGTAACTCCGCTACTAGTTTGGGTATGTATTTCAAAATATATCGATAGCCTCAACATAGCAATTAGACAACATCCTCTAGTTTAATGCCGGTTGAGTGTGCGTTACGCTAGCTGGTTGCATACTTTTACTAACATTTGATACGTAGATCGGTGCGTTCGGGCTTAACGGTGTATTTCTCGCAAAATAACCCTGTATCGGTGATGCTTGTGTTGATACAGGCAGTGTTGAGTTGGCAAACTGACTAGTAGTGTTTACATTTTGCGGACTTACAGTAGGTTGACTTGCACTGTAGTTGGCGGCTACTGTTTGTTGTTGATTAACGTGTTGATAGGGCGATGACGACCTCCAGTGATACTGATGTGTTCTCTGTGGCGAATTAGTATTATTGTACACGTTCCCGCTCTGATTGTTAGCAGACGACACCAAATATACAGATCCGTTTCTGTCTACAAATGCATTCGGCGCAACTGTACTCTCACTCCTGCTCTCCTTTCACTGACTGGGCGAACGTCGCTGTGCATTCCCCTTACGATAGTCGGGTTGAAAACGGTTTCGAATACCCCGCCAGGATCTGTAGTCTCTATTCCTGCGATCGTAGGTGTTACTGCTATTGTGTCCCGACTGTGAATACTGTTGATTCAACACGTTAACCTTGGGTTGGTTACAATCACGGTTCCAGTTGTTGTGTGTTTGCCCCTGTTGTTGGTTTCTTGCTTCATACCTCGGCTGTTGATAAAGTGGCTGAGTATTACTCGCAGCAGGCCTATTATGCTCTGTATGATTTTCGCGATTTCTCTGCCGCTCAGTTTGATCAATGCGCAGTAGTTGGTGCCTAAATTTGGCCAAGTTAGTAAAAGGCCTGTCTGCCCAACGGTCTTGGTATCGTGTTAACAACTGAGAAATAAGGACCTCCGCAAACTCCTCATCCTCCATGGGTGCGGTTAGATGACGTGTCCTTTCATATATTTCCCCAAAATGTTGCTCAAGTGATTTATTTTTGCGTGGGTCGTACTTTTCGTTATGAAGCCGGGCCCTGATGTTACCCTGTATTTTGGCGTTCCAAAAGGTTTTCAAAAATTCCTCGCGGAACTGTGCAAGAGTATGGATGTTTTCCTTACAAAGTTCCCACCAGTAGTAGGCTGTATGTTTAAAGCTGTTCGACAGGCACCTAAATTTATCCTCTGTCGATAGCGAAAAATATGTAAAGTACTCTTCCATTTTTTTCAGGCGAGTGACAGGGTTCTCATGTGAAAATTCTGAAAACGTGGGTAAGTGTTCCACCCATTGTTTGCTGGGGTGATGAAACCACTGAATTGGATTATTTAGGTTAAAATTGTCTGGTGATGAGGTCACGTGTGTTGGACTTGTGTTGCCGGTGGATTTAGTCCGTTGTTGCACTTCGGTGGCGTTCGTGCTCGCTCGTGCGCCTTCAGGTGCGCTCGGTGCTTGACGGGACTCAATTAGCATGGCGTCGAGTCTGGATTGTTCCACATTAATTAAACGTCTTTCCAACTCAATTAACTTATTGTTTTCTGTGCTGGTAGGTGACTGGTTTACTGTCTCAAATCTAGCCGTGCATAACTCGACTGCATTGTTTGTGTGATCTAGGGCCTGTTTTAATTGCTCGACATCCGTCGCAACAGTTTTTGTATGCTTTTGAACATTTGTAAGCTGTGTGGCAATAGTGCTCACGTCTGCTAATGTAGTACTTAAGTGTAATTGTGTATTTTCATTGATTACCCGTAGACTGTTTAATTGAAATGTTAGTTCAGAGACTGCTGTTTCGGTGTCGGTTTGGTTGTTGTGTAGCTCGTTCACATCCCGCTCGAGACGTTGTGTCGTATCCTTAACTTCAGATGTGTCATGGCAGACGATGCATAGCTCATTATATCTAGCCTCTTGTGCGTCTAGTTTCGCTGTTATTTCAACGCTAGATGTGTCAATTTTGGTTTGGAGCGCCGACATTTCTGTACGGGTTTCGTTACGTATCTCGGTACCAACATCTGTGATTTGTCACTGCAAACTAGAAATTTGCGTTTTTAGATTAGTGTCTAGTCGTAAAATTAAATCTACCAACATTTATGTGCTATGACCTTCAGGTGTAGCTGTGGTTGGTGCTACGCTAGTTGTCTTACCGGGCACATCGGTGATGTTAGGAGCCACAGGATTGGATGTGTCTAGCGGTTCCGCAGTATTCCTTTCTCCTAATTCGTGTACGGCACCGGTCGGCGCAGCGTCATTGGCGGCCATGTTGACGTTACTTACTGGGACGCTAGCGGACAAAAGTTCTGCCCCACCAATATTTGAAATTGCGACTTTCCCCTTTTCTGAATTTATTTCTGATATTATGCAGTATTTTCTTTACCAGTGTGGAATGCCTGCCCTCTGATCTGTGCAGCCAGTATCCCTCAGAGCTAGAATCGCTGTCGCTCATGATAATTATAATGCAAAAAATATATATACGTGCCTGATAAAATGAATTAAAATTTTAGATGAGCCTATTTTTAGAAAGCCTTGTAAAAATTCTGCTGACACGTTTGGCGCCACTGAAATTTGTTAAATTTATTAATTAAATAATTTTTAATTTCACTAGTACTGTAATTAATTTGCCCTTAGTGGTAGTGTACAGAAAAGCAGGTGAGTGTAGACTACGTAGAATAATAAAGTTTGTAGTATTAAATATAGAAGTGTGTTTAGTCTTTCAGGTTTTCGATGGTAAATTTCTCTCACTTACCATCCGGCAATCTGCATCTGAAAATACATATTGAAATCTCAAGAAGAAAAAAAAATTAAGTTAGGATAAATAAAAAAAACTAAAATTTATACAAAAAAATTAGTCAAAAGAAACAGATGCTGTGAATTTAAAATCCAGGACTAAAATACTCTCTCTCTTTCTCTCTTTATTTCTCTCTCTCTCTCTCACCCTAAAAAAACACAGACGTTTGACAAAATCTGAAATTACGTGAAATGCTGATCTAGAAAATAAGTTAAAGTTGAGAATAAAAATAGAGTTCTGTCTTTCTGAGTTACGTTGCTCTCGGCTATAGAAAAATGAAATCAAGTTAATAAAGCTCAGGGTTTGCATGAGAGTCCTTTCAAGACTTCTGGGTAATACGCAGCTATGCAAAAAAAATAGGAGTCAATGCTGAACTCAGAATAATCACGAAATAATGTCTCAGACACATTTGCAAAACACTTTAAAATTATGTTTACGTAGGATACTTGGCACAACCACTTGAAATTCATTAATATTTGTTGGTACTGAGTAGCACAAAATTACGTGAAGCAAATGTCATTGGAACAGTAAAGATGGCTATTCTTACATGGAGAAATCCCTCACTGGCATCATGCTCACTCAAAACTAAATTCTCAAAAATTATGCTGGCCACTTCTTTAAAACAGCAACACAAACTTCGGCAAAATATGCTGACTAAACTAAATGCTCCCTGTAGCGTCTATTTTATGTTGGCGGCACAGAACCCCCATCTGGGCTGAGTTCTGCCGAAATACGTCTATATCCATTCGAAATTCAGGGAAGAAGAAGGAAATTGTCTCGAAGTCGAGGCTACAAGAACGTTCCTTCACACCGAGGTTCGAAAACTTGTCAGTACTTAGAGAACACATCACTATTCCAAAGTGAAAGAAAACAAAACTAGATTAACTTATAATTTATACAAATAAAATTCGAGAGAATATTTCTTAACTATAAATAAAATTACAATGAACAAAAAAAATTAAAGATAAAGATTTTTAAATAAATTAGATAATAGGTAAAACCTATTGGGCGTAATTAAATAATTATTTAAAGTACTTACAAATTAATAAAATCATGTCTTGAAGTGTCTCTGAACATACATAATATAACCAAGAAAAAACATGAAATACTGTAATTCATTACAATATAAAAAACAGTTTTCGTACCATGCTACTGTAACGCAGTTCATGCGCCAGGTCCAACTAACTCTTAATGGCACACATTTACAAATACACTAAGGCTTATTGATACGAAAAGTGTCCCAGATATGCTTATTTTAAAATTAATTGTGTAAAATTAAATGTGAAATGCTTTAAAATTGTTTCCATAAAATTTCCATATTACTGTCATATTCTTGTTACTTTTTGTGTTTTGTCTATTTACACTTTGCAGCCATGTTTGCAAATCCTTTCGAACAAAATTAACACATCTAATGTCATGGTCATGTCACTCGCTAATGGATATAAAAACTTAATGACGGCGAACTAAGGTAATAAGCTGATTGTGTTAGTTTCTTCTTCGTTACTCTGTTCAAGCAAAAAATTGTGATGTCTTGTCTTATGGTAAATAAAAATGTATATTATATTGTGATTTATGACAACTGGAGCAAACCTGGTGGTTGCTTATTATAGCATAACTCCTGTGCTAGAATTGTCTATCCCGAGTTAAACTGTTTAGTTAAAACAGGAAGACTACCCTTGTAATACAGGCTATCATGTCATCGCTAAACAAAACATTATGATAAAAACAGCAAGAAAAATGTGCAGCGATATAAATGGAAAAAATCACACTGTGATAAAAAATTCCAAAAATTGCGCTGCGGTAAAAGTCATGTAAGTAGCTCTGCAATATAAATTGCAAAATTTTGCACTGCGGCATATCACACAAATCACGCTGCGATATAAATGACAAAATATTGCACTGCAATATAAATTGCAAAATATCGTGCTGCTACATAAATCGCAAAACATTGCAGTTGCTATACATATATTTATAGCAAAATATCGCAGTTGCTATATATATATATATATATATATATATCAATATATTGCAGTTGCGATATATCGCAAAAAATATCACGCAATCATTTTTTAAATGTATTGCATGCTATATTTCTCAATATCGCACAACCATAGTTACATGTGTGATTTTTAATTGGAAAAAAGACAGTGAAATGAAAACTGGCATTGTATCAATAACAGCCCAAGTCTTTTGCGTGTTTGTTGAAATTATTTACATTAGTAGCAAGTCAGTCTAATATGCTGTTACTAACACATCACTACCATTTGTAACTGTCCACGTCTTTATAATAGTAATAAACTAAACTGATTAAGGCACCAACTAAAACCACGACTAATACTAAACAAGCTTAATTTATTAAAGTTTTCGGTTACAGTCAACTCCTTTAAGTATTGTTTGTTTCCCACAACAGACTGCAATGCCTCTATAGACAGTTTCATAAACGACATAGCTATTCCAATTTTTCAAGTTACCACTGGGCATCCATCCAGTGGCAAACTATAACACTTTCATGAAACAGTTGTAAAACTCCTCCTAAACCTTCCAACCCCCTCACTGGCACCAACTCCTCCAAAAGTAAATTCCTCTCTCTCACTGACCTCCCAACCATAGATTGTCTACCTTGTTCTGTTCTGCTCTCCATAATCTTATCTTTTCAGTATTATTCCCGCTTCCTCTATACTCTACCTTAGTTAATAGGGACCCTTACACTATTGTATAAAAGATGAGGGTCTGTTTTTGATTTTGTTTTTACGTCTTGGTTGGACCATGTCTACCGAGGTACAAGAACTGCAAAAACAGCTAAATATTAAGACAATAACAGGCATAACCCTGTAATGCACAGCACACTCATAAAATTGTAAAATAGTAAGATAAGCTGTGGGTGGTCTACTCTGACTCACTATACTCACATCCGTATCCGTATCAGAACTGTAGTAGTGGACATCAACATCTCCCTCGCGGAGGTAAGCTACCCAATCAAATGATTCCTCCTCATCCTTGACAGCAACTTGAGTTGTGACATTGGTTGGTCCACCAGCCATGTTAACCAGCAGAGATAGAATAGACCACTGCACATCATACTGCAAGGCACAGTGGTACTAACATCAAACAGTGGTATAGCCAGAACTTAGGTTTGACAGAGTCAAAATCTCATAGGCCTACATACATTATATTCCTGCCCAACTCCGCTCCAGTCAGTTATAAACAACTATACCTTATATTTGATTTTAATTATTTTATAAGCGCAGTGTTCGTTTTTGTAATGTTACTTGTGAGTATATTTCTTTGAACAGTTTTTTTATTTAAATAATTTTCACCAATAGGATATCAGGCCAAGTCAAAATTTGCGAACTACAGAGACATACAAAGAACAAAAACCAAACTTACTTACTGTATAAAATAATCCAAACTAAGAAAAAATTGTTAATATCAACTTTAGGAAATATGTTTTATTACACCTGCAACAGAAAATGCTAATAGGCCAGTTTGAAAAAATTTTGTGACATTTCCAAAATTTTCTTTAAATTAAGCATTTATTTTTAATGGGCATTCAAAAGGATGCAATAGTGTCCTTAAACAGCCATTCCTATACTTCAGCTGTTCCAAGGTTGCAGCAGAAATAAACACTGTCACTTGTGAGCTCTCGGTCATTGACTGGCTCTTTAGTTAACGGTGCTGTTGCAGCAGAAATAGTTCCGACTGTACGATGCTATGTTATAGGTCAGTCTTAGTGTTTTACACGTTCAGGTGGCTTTTTTAAAATCCTCTGTACTATAATATCACTCTGTACACATTAAATAGTATATGAGCTAGTAGTTTGGAAGAATTTTTTGTTTTTCTTATTACTTGGATAAAACAGTACATGTGCCTCAAGTACCCAGTACTGTGCAAGATGGCGGACGTGGCGGGTCAGGCTGAAGTATTGTCTCCATGTGTCGTAAAGCAAAAACAATGATAGGCCTTAAGAAGTGGAGAGAATAAAGTGCTAATCAATATAGTTAATGCCAAATGTGAATAATTTTAAACATCAGTACAAGATGTAGCCTAGTTAGACTAATTTCAGAAGAAACCAGGGTTTCAGAAAGAAGCATTTTTAAAGCAAGAAAGCTGATAAAGAGCAAAGGGTGTATTGAACATGCCAAACAAGACACATGTATGCAAGACTGTAAGTGAAAAATACACTGAATTTGTGAAAGATGCTGTGAGGCTTAAAGCACAAACATTTTTCTCAAGTGTTTCTTCAAAATGGGCTCCTGAACACAGGCAAGGTTAATAGTTTAATCCTGACCTGCCAAATTTTTTTAGTCCCCAATATTTCACCAATTAAAGCTTTTGAATTTAAAGTTTGTGAAACACAGAATGAATTAAATTTTTTAATTGATTGGGACAATATATGTATTTTTTTTTGGCTGTGTGAGTACCATCGTTGAGTTAAAAAGTACATAATAGGGCTGAAGGACGATGAGCGCAACGTTTAGACAAACGTGGGTTAATGAAGGCCACACCATTTCAAATCTGTGGGCCGAAAAAACAATGACTTCAAAAAACAAGTTTTCTTGGACGGTCTATCAACATGTCTAAAAAAATTCTTAAGATAAGGGTAAGAGATTATTAGATTATTAATCTTGCATATAAGAAGTGATGTATGGTTTGTTGATGGTGGACTTCTGACATTTATCTCTTAAACTGCAAAGGACTATCTAGAAGAAATGACAAGTTGGGTGTTTATTAAATGGGTTGAGAAAGTGCTCCCTTCATTAGGCAAAAATGTGGTTATTTTCAAGGACAATGCTTCGTATTACTGTACAAAGATATAAATAATTCCTTAAAAAAGGAATAGTAGAAAATGTGCCACTATAAACTGATTAAAAATATGTATAATTATAACTTGACAGCAATGGTAAAAGTACAGTTGATAGTGAAGGTGATTAAGTGCAACATATATGTTATTGGTGAGATGCCAATCGAATTGAAGCACATTCAGACCTACCAACCCTCCCGATTTAGGCGGGAGACTCCTGATTTTTGAGGTTATCTCACGCTTTCCCGATTTTGTGCGATAATCACCAGATTTTTCATTAGGACGCTCTTAAAAAAAATTTTAATTGTGTTTTGCGGTTGGTCGATATGTAAGACGATTTTGGCGCGAGTATCGATGTAATCGATATATATAGACAGTGTGGCTATCGTAACTTGTTCAAAAGTATCTCCTTACGTGGTCGAAAACTCAATAGTCGACAGTCGTGGTGTGGTAGAAAATGGCAGATTTGTTTGTTGGATGTTTTGATTAAAATAAACGTGCTTGGTCTTTCGGAAAAATGTCAAAGAAATACGATGCTGTATTCAAAAGTGCATATTCGTGTGAATTTCATTCAATAGTAGAGACGAGAAAAGGTGCGACGTTCACATTTTGCAAGTTGTGTAAGTGCGATTTTTCAGTATCCCATGGTGGGAAGTGTGATGTTGTGAAACACGTGAACACTAAAAAACATAAAGACAGTGCCGAGTGCGTGGAATAAAACCGTAAATTGGATTTTTGTGTTAATAGAGACAACGAAAACGTAACACGTGTGGAATGTTTGTTCACTGCATTTATTGTCGAACATAACCTGCCGTTCACGTGTGCCGACCACGCAGGTCCGTTGTTTAGGCAGATGTTCCCAGACAGCCACATAGCAAAGAAATACGGTTGTGCGAGGACAAAAACTGCATCAATTGTTACTGAAATGGGAAATAGGGAAAAAGAAAAGATAGTGATTGCCTTGCAGAATACTCCGTTTTCTGTTTCTACTGATGGCAGCAACCAAAGTGATTCAAAGCTGTATCCGATTGTGGTGACGCTCTATAATCCCGAAACCTTGAAAATAGAAAGTTGTTTGCTTTCAGTTCTCGCTTTAGTCGGCGACGCCACTGGTTTGAACATCGGCACATTTTTGCTTACCAATCTTAAGTCATGCGAAATTCCCTTGTCCAATTGCATGGCTCTTAGCGCGGATAATGCACCAGTTATGGTCGGCCTAAAAAATGGTGTGGCTGGTGTGCTAAACAGGGAAATTGAAAATTTTGATTGTGGTAGGTGCCCATGCCACCTAATTAATTTAGCAACTGAGAAGGGTGCAGCATGCCTTCCTGTCAGTGTGGATGAGTACTTAATTGACATTTATTTTTACCTAGAGAAGAGTGCTAAAAGAAAAGAAAAATTGATTCAATTTCAAGAACTGCATAACACTGAAATCAGAAAAATTCTGAAACACGTTTGTACACTGTGGCTTTCCCTTGGCAAGTGTTTAACTAGAGTTTTGCAGCAATGGGCCCCTCTAACTAGCCTGTTTAAAAGTGTGGTTAACTGTGATAAGGGGCCTGATGTTAGTTTGCAATCTTACAGAATTCCCAAACTTAGCCAAAATCTTGACACTAGCAAAGTTTCAGGTTCTTCTGTTGGTTCAGACAAATGTGAAAAAAGCAAGCCAACAAATTCCTCAGGCAAGAAAAGGTGCCCAGAATCACAGACCACGTGCACAAGCAATGTGAAGAAATCAAAGCATGAGGACACTTCAGGAAATTCATATCTGTCTCGTGAAGAAAGGCTATTAATGTTTTTGTCTTCCAATTTGTACAGGGCTTTCTGCCTTTTTCTTTCAAATGTTTTACCAGCATTTGAAAAACCAAATGTAAACCTTCAATCAAGTACACCCCAAATCCATGTACTCAGGTCAGTATTACTTAGTATGCTGCAAAATTTGTTAAGCCTGATGTTGTGAAATCTGCATCTTCAGTTTTAGAACTGGAATATCACAGCAAAGTTAATCAGAAGGGTGACATTGAAATAGTAACAGGTAGTGCCACTGCTAAAGTTGTAGAAACATTGAAGCAAGAAGAAAAAGTGATATTTTTTACCTCAATAAGGAAGTATTTTTCCACAGTGTGTGATTATATAGTGCACAAATTCCCACTGAAGAATGAGGTTCTCATTAATGCTGAAGTAGCAGAAATTTCATCTATTAGTAGTGCATCATTTTCTAACATTAAGTTCTTTCTTGATAAGTTCCCAAGAATTTTGAATGTTGATGCAAGAGACTTTGACAAAGAGGTAGATGAATTGCAGTCACAGTTCTGTATGTTTCAGTTTGAAGACCTACCCAAAGAAATTGTAAAGAAATTGTAAAACAGGAAAGAATGGATGTCAAGTGGTCTTTAGTTGGTAGAATGTCAGATGCATATGGGATTCTGAAGTATGATAAACTGGCTACTGTTATGCTTGCAATTTTGATCCTCCCACACAGCAACGCAGAATGTGAGCGCGTTTTCAGTCAGGTCACAAAAACAAAGACTCAGTTTAGGGCATCACTTAGTGACGAGACATTGGAAAAACTGTTAACAATAAAGTCCACACAACAGGGAAGTTGTTTCGAGCAGAAGTTTGATACCCCATTCCTAGACAGAGCTAAATCTGCAACAACAATGAAGAAAAACTAAATAGACATTTGGTAAGTAATTTACTCTAAATCTATATTTCTCAAAGGAATCACAGTAAATGACGTTCGTAATATGTCATAAAAATTAAATAGGTATAAAAAACCAGTTTCATAGTTTAAAAAAATCCTCCTGATTTTTCATCTTTGAAAGGTGGCAGGTCTGCACACTGTTTGTCAATTACCTCCTTATCAATATGAGTTAAAACCTTTTGAATTAGTTTTGAGTCAGGTAAAAAGGGTTCATTGCTAGACAGAACAGTTATTTAAAAATGGCCAAGATACAGGACTTATTACCCACTGCCATCAATGCTGTTATGGCGGAGGAGTGGCAAGAATGTATCACCCACGTGAAGGATACAGAAAACAAAATGTTTGCTTAGACAACATCCAAAATTACCTTTGGTGCCAGTTCATCTGACAGTAATTTGGACAGTGTTAAGCCATTTTCTGATGTTGACACAGACATGTCTTAATTTATTTAATTTAATAGGGTTTAGTTGTGTACCTTGTTGATGAAACGTTGATGGTTTTGAGTATCCAGGTGTAAAAACTTTTGATGATACTTCATAATTTCTGCATGTTAAATTTTAGACAAATAAAATAAATATAAGGCAGTAAAATAGTACAATACAAAAGGGGTGACAAGAGGACCGTTGTTCTTGAGAATGTTTAGGTCCGCCCATACCGTTCCACGTGTTTACATAATATGTTTTACACTCTCAATTGGGCTAATACCTGGTGGCAAGCAGACTCCTCACTATCTCCACAGCACTAATCTACCAGCCCTATCCTAAAACTTCCAACCCCCTTCACAGGCCCATGGGAAAATTTGAGCAGAAGCGTCTCACTTCAGAAAGGAGTGACATTGCCAGCTGATAGCTTGTGAAACACATGGAGGCAGCACTGCAGCTAGTTATACAGCCAATGCCGTTCAAGCACGCTAATTTAACAATCACGGTGACACATGCTGCAACCTTGAAATAGGAACGAGGCAGCGCTGCCCCTAGCTCTGCAAGGTTAAGAAATTAAATAAGCCTACCTGGGGATGTTCCTTGAAAACTGGGTTGTTCACGAAGTCAGACACAAGTTTTTCAAGCCTCTGTGCATTCGACGAATGACCATGAACACGAAGTCGTAACACCAAGTTATCAATAGACTGTTTTATAGCGTGGCGGTTCACCGACAAATATAGGTGATTGCAAACATTCGACGTCGCATACTTGTGGCATAAATTAAAATTTTCATCGTCTTCCTGCAACAAATGTTATTGTACATCAACCTAAACAGTACAATTACGAATAGATCAACATTAATACAAAATCAATAACTGACACAAATAACTTACAGTGAAATGCGTAACTTCTTTTATCACGCCCCGAAGATGATACAAAATTTCATCGCTCAATTTGACCGCCATTATTTACGTTTCATTGGAAACAATCTAGCTACCATGAAATGAAAAAAAATGCCAGACAGCGAAGCTAGACATTCACAGAATATAATTTAAAATATTGGCAAAATAATCCACAAAAACTTCAATTCATGAACATTTTCTAAAAACATTTGCCATATCAAATCAACCCCATCCACTTTCGGGGATTTAATCCTTTCGACAAAATTTTCGTTTCTTTCCGAAAGTTGGTATTTCTTTATTGCTCGCGAGCATGGATCTGACCATGTATCAACTTTCGACTAACGCTAACATCCTGTTAACATATTCGCTTGCTAAGAGCCAAAGGTATGTTAAAAAGTGTTGGTGGGATGATCTTTGAAAGAACTGTGCAATGGGCGTGCGTGACTGGATCTAGTTGCTTGTAATTAACCTTACTTGGACATACTCCATTGCAAAAATAAATTGCTAACTAAAATTAATAGAAAAACATAAATAAGCAGAGTACGCTTCAGTTAGCAGGATACGTGTGCAACAAAACAATTAAAAAAATGGAATCAGGTCAAATAAAATAATGATCAAACAAATAAAAAAAATGAAAAAAAATTAAAAACCAAGTTAACATGCGAACCAACGATGAGACTAAACAAAAACACAGTAGATATCAGACACGAACAGAAAAACTGACGTAGACTGTTCCGCGTCCCTTCAGTTGAAGCCCGTCATGCGCACCGCTCCTACCAACTGGAACAGCAGAGGCAAGCAGTACCGCACCTGCATAAGGGAACACACCCGGCTGCATGGTGATTAGAGGTAGCGGCGCCCAAACGCCGCCCCTGTGACGTCGGGTGATACCAAAACGTGCGTCGGTGCTAAGAGACCCCCAGCACATTTGAGAAAGTGTCCCGTATGTATTAACAGCTGTTTACAGGTGTTTACGTGGCGAGTGTCATGCTGCCACTTACGGGTAAAGTGCGGAAACTTGGGCCGTACTCACATTTGCGGAGTGAAGTTTAAAGACCAGGGGTAACCTTGTTTCCCCAAAAATAGTTTTCAATTGTCATCTGTCAGGTTTAACCTCAAACGTCGCAGAAACACCCCTGCACCATGCCGGCAACATGTACTTACCCAAGCGGCCAGTCCTGCTGTGTAAAATCCTGCAAGTTATTATTAAAGTGAAATTAAATATAATAATTTTGTTACCGAATGTTCTCCATCTCTTCCTAAAATTCAAGAGTTAACCTACACATTACTGCAATGTAACATAACAGAAATTTCTGAATATCCGTAAATGGAATGTCTAAAAATAATTACCTATATATCATCAAGAATTTGCATTAAAAAAATAATTTTCCTCGTGGATTCACTGCCAGCAAGGTAAGCTAGGCTGCAAGGTATGTTATGAGGTAATTCAGTTAGGTGCATTAAAAAAAGAGCGAATTAATATTGCTAATGAATGGCGTTCAAATTCTGTGAATTATCAGCTAATTACATTGTGCAAAATGATCGACTCTACAGTGACCATTTCGGTTTGATTGAGCTTCAGAAGGTAAATGGGGTAATAAATGTTGGT
Organism: Medauroidea extradentata; assembly: GCA_003012365.1. NCBI lineage: Eukaryota > Metazoa > Arthropoda > Insecta > Phasmatodea > Phasmatidae > Medauroidea > Medauroidea extradentata. The sequence goes on along the minus strand of PNEQ01042269.1, from coordinate 8,009 downwards.
GTTGGTTTACATTCTCGATATAGTGCTGTTGAAATTTTAGAGCATATTGACGGGGACGAGGGTGGAGAAGATGGTGAATTGCAAAAATTACAGACGTGCTCTAAAAGCGATCCCAACTAGGCGCCAACCGGTTAGCGGAGAACCGGCACTCAGGTGTTACGAGTGGAGAGGTCTCAGGGTCGTGTGGCCGACGACCGGCTTCAAAACTCTCCTCGTCCTCTGCTGTTATACTTTCTCTCGGGGAGTGTTCTGGCCCTCCCCACGCTCATATACACACACAAACAAAGCACTCGACTGGAATTTTGGGCACCTGTACACCCATATGAAAATACGTGATCGGGTTGTAGGGTCCCGTGCCCTTAAGTGCAGTGAAGTGGCGAAGTCAATAAATAACACAGAAATATAGGCAAGGCGTTATTATTAGCTTACATCGTTCTCCAGTACACAATTCAACGCTGGCGATGTTCAAAGCGGTCCCGGACCTAGCCCGTCCGGTAGGCGAAGCGTGGCAAAAATCCCACGTGGTGGGAATAGAGAAATTAAAGTATTATAAGCCCCTGGGCGCGAAGCAAGACGACAGGGGTGAGGGGTTAACCCGAGCTCTGAAGTTACATTAAATTAAGGTTCCAAAAAGCGAAAAATAACTATTACTGTGAAAATCATTAGACAAAAAGAGATGCTGGTGCCCGGGCCACCGGAGCCGAACCGCCTCGACACGCTGCCAGTAGTCAACTCCGGAAGCCTTGGCAGGCTCAGTGCGATCATGCCACTGGGCGCACCAAAACTTCTTAACACACAAAAACACTTACAAACATAAAAACAAAAGCACTTTAAAAATTGAATAAAAAATATACTTGCTGATTAGTATCCAAAAGATTGTTTGGAATGTTCATATTTATATTTTGATGAATCTGGCTAAACAATATTTTACGTTACATTAATTTAAATTACGTTAAGTACAGATAATTACCTTATTATTATTAAATGAAAAATTTAGGGAACAATATTATTATTAAGAAGAACAATTAAACATTTATAGGATTTAAAGAAATTACGCAGCAGGGTTTGCCGGTTGGACGAGTCCATCTTGATGTTAGGCGCAGCCGTGTTTTTACCTGAATTTAAGGTTAGACCCGACATGTCTTTCCAGGGTGCTGATGTTAGGGAAACAAGGTTACCCCTGGCCTTTTACGTCTCTTTATTATGTGGTAGAAGTGCCCCCGTTGCCCTCACTTACACACAACACTGGCACTGAAAGTTAGGGGTTCATGGCGTGTTTTCTACGTTTATGTTAAACGGGGCACATTCCTACCAATGGTTCGTGATTAGGGGATTTTTATCTACACCTGGATGTTGGGTTTTACTGCGGGGGTGGCGTCGCGACGCCGTGGCCTCTTGGGACCACGCTGTCGGGCGCGTTCCCATATGCGCCCCCAGTACTGGTTGCCAGGTGTGTTCCCTCGGTGCGTGGTGTGCGCGACGGGTTGTTCCGAAGGGCACGCGGCTTGGTCCGCGTCAATATTTCAAAATAAATGAAGGAATGGATTATTAGACAAATAAAATGTGTATCTGGAAAAATATCAATTATAATTGATGAGTCGACCAAAATATGTGTTAATTGTTTATTTGAAATGTGAAATAAATGAAGAACAGCCACTCTCGTATTTATTTTTAGATCTAGTACAACTTTCAGATCGAAAGCCTGAGACAATTTTTTAAAGTTTATTATTCTGTCTTGACAAACACATATTTAATAATGAATACATTAAGCAACATTTGGTAGGATTAACAAGTGACTGCGCTAGTGTTATGCTTGGAAAACGCTCCGGCTTAGCTCCAACAGTATCCCAATATAATAATTTGACATTGTTTGAACCACCGACTTGAGTTAGCATTAGCCGATTCTGTTAATCTGATAATTTTCACATATTTATGGACAAATTGTACTCTTTGTATAGTATGTCTTCAATGAATCAACGCCAATTATCTGAGTGTGCTGCAGTTGTTCACCAAGTAATGGCTAAAATCGGCCGTATTTTGTTAACCAGGGGGGTGGCCAGTTCGTTCCGAACAGTTTCAGTGGTATGGTTCGGATACAGCTCTTTATTCAGTCATTTTCAAAAGCCAAATGAAATATGAGCGAATCTTCCACTAAAAAAAGCATGTACAATGGCTTATTGAAACGATTTTCTTCCAAGGCAGTTTTTGCTTGATGTAGTCATATTATACATTTTAGCAAAACTAGCTATTCTTTCTGAGAATCTACAAAATAGAATTACTGTAATCGTCTATGCAGACAAGCTAATTATGCGATGCATCCACTTTATTGAATCTCTCAAAGAGAAGTCTGGCACTCGTACTTTAGAGGCCCAAATTGCGATCAAGAAAGTACAGTTTTGCTCCATACCATTAACCGATAACACGAAAATGACTTACATTAACCAGCAACATTATCTAATGTAGCAAATAACCTGAAAAAAAAAAAAGGCTGTTTACAACCATATCTAGCCAAGAGTCAACTTCAGCATCATCTGAGTCTCATAAGAAGAACATTCAGTATGAAAAGCTGTTGAACCAAATTAAATTTCTTAACTGTGTTCAATGGCCTGCCGATTTGCCTGTAGGGTATGGCGAAGAGGAGATACAGAATCTTTGTACAAGATTCTGACTTAATGATGCCAAGATAAAAAATGCTTACTGGTATTATCTGGACAATAGTCGCTGTATTCCTAGAAAACTTAATTTGTTAATTAACTGCATAAAACTGAATGTGTGTAGTTCAGCTGAGTGCAATAGGAGGTTCAGTTTAATGAACATAGCTGTATCTCCTACCAGAAACGGACTTTTAATACCACATGTATCATCACTAATGTCCATCAAACTGCATGGACCCTCTCTCAAAGACTGGAATCCTGAGCCATACATGTCAATGTGGTTGAGATCGCTTCGTTCAGTAGATGATAGGCATACTAGAACCCGTGTAGCAAAAGGGTAACAAAAAGATGCTAAAAAAAAAAAAGCTTTTGCTTGTTTATTGTGAACAGTGTTTAATACAAGAATATAGTATTTTTGTATAGTTTATTTGGCAAGGTAACAGTTTTGTAAGATAATGTATGCCTTAATGTACCAACTGGGTCCTGCTTATGTCCACATATTGTACAAACATGTAAGAGTATTTGTGTTGTCCTGAAAATAAAATTAATTAGTCTCTTCTAACATAATTTCCGGCTCAGATAGGATTAATTTATACAGTGTACACATTATGTTGTGCTCATTCTCAAAAGTTACATTTAAAAACTGTATGACTGTACCATAATAGTAGTGCTACACTGAAATATATATATATATATATATATATATATATATATATATATATATATATATATATATATATATATATATATATATATATATATATATATATATATATATATATATATATATATATATATATATATATATATATAAAACATTACAGCTCTGTTCTTCGAAATAAAAAAAAATTCATAGAATAATCTCTAAAGACTTTTTCGCCCCCACCTCCTTGCCGACCACCAACTAACTGTCCAAAAAAGATGCAAGGAGAATCCAGATTTCAGCTTTCAAGCGAATGAAATTAATGCGAGTTGAATAGTGCCTTTAAAAAGATTGACACTGCCTCTTCAGTAGTTTTTATTTTCATGAAGTTCGCTGATCTTTGTTAAATTTATACCACCATCTAAGTTTTTGATAGCAATTTTGTTATTATTTCTGCCAGTAACATTGACAAAATAGCTTCATTTTGCACATTAAAAATTTAAAATTTTCCAGGGAAGGACCCCCGGGCCACCTGCTTTAATTGGGAATGGATGGGTGAACGAAAGGTTCTGAAATACGAAGAGCTCTGGAACTGAATATCTTGTGACTACAACACTGATCACGACACGTCAGCATGTACCGCAGCTCAGTCTAATGGGTACTCTGACAGACATTAGTTACTAAAACGAGGGAAAGGATAGGGAATGAGTGTGTCTCAAGGCGGAGCCTGATACACCTAAGTTGTAGTTCCTCTAAGGAAAGGTGGCGTGCATCGTGGTGTAGCAGGGTTGAAATGGAGGTCACGGCCGCGATTGACGCAGTGACCTCCCCAGAAGAGAGCAAGAGTAAGAATAAGGGCACAGGAAAACCAGCACATGTAGGGTATTGTGCTGGGAAAAGCTGTGCGACAGGTGCGGCAGGGGTAAAACTGTCCACATAATTAAATGGTAGACGGGGATAAAGATAGGTATGGCTCGATGTTTTGTTGTCAGAACACTAGGAAAGATGAGGTGGCTGATGAAGTGAGATGGGAATGGCCGGCAGCCCCGGCCAATCAGAGTGGCCGCTTAGCGAGCCTGTTATCGCCAGTAGGGCCTGAGCACCCCTAGCGGCGACAAGTTGAACAAAGTCAGTTTGTCCGATTACCGAGCTGTTAAGGATATTCACGTGTCAGCCAAGCATGGCACAATAATATGCAGAACAGCAATGTAGGCCCAGCCTACTTCTCGGCGACAGCAGGAGAAAACTGTACAACTCAGCCAGTATACAGGCTCCATCTTCTCTCTTCTCGCAGACAGCAGTTAACCTTTCATTGTCAGCGTGGAGAGGGTGTAACCGCTGGGAGCCACCCCCACCCTTCTCTCCAAAATAATTCGTCGGTCTTGAAGGGGCGAGACATCCAGGATATACCATGTGGCGGGCTAGGTCCACCGGCCCCGATGTCGAAGGTTCCCGATGAGATTGGTCCAAGTTCTGATGCATTCCATTTCTCGCTTTCCACACGCACCGCAGTCCACAGCCCGCAGGATACAGCAGTTGGATTCGGTTCACTTCGAATTTTTCAGCACCTCGAGATCCCTCCCGCCGCCTTGACCATTGGACTGCTTACTGCAGAGCATGTCTGAGGTATACAGTTCGCCGCAGCTGCCGTCCACGAGTCAGTATTTGAATATCTCTGACAACTCCTCAGCGAGGAGCCCTGTATTCGCCACCAACAGGACGCGCCCGGTTGCAGATGGTCGCTGCTGCATGGCTGCTGTGATCGCACCGCTCCCTACGGGCCACGGGACCTTCGTTGCGATGAAAATGGTGGCACCTCCCGGCGCGCAACGTCGCAGGAGCACGATGTTCACGCCACGATAGCTACGAAGGGGCAAAGCATGAATTTTTCTGAAAATTGTGTATATGTTTGGTTCCGGACCGATCGGAGAATTTTGTCGGTCTGGCCAGCTATTACTATGGCTTGTTTCGGACCGGAGAACCTCGCGGCACTGAAAAATGCAGAGAAGAGTGATTAAAACTAATTTTAACATTTAATAATTGATAAAATATTCATTAGGTGGCAGTATTAATTAACGTGTGGATTTTTAAACAGTTTACCTCCTTTAGTTGGCACCGTTCAGTTTCCAGAGGTTTACTGTAGCTATTTTTTTCTTTTTTAACTATGTGTATTTTTGGTTCCGGATCGATCGGGGAATTTTGTCGGCCCGGTTGGTATGACTATGACTGGTTCCAGACTGAAAGGAGAATTTTTGCGGCATGGAAAAATGCAGAAAAAATGATTAAAAAATGTTTTTAACAGTAAGTTGTGAGCAGAATTGTTAATTATGTGGCAGTTTTTAATGTGTGATGTTTTAAACATTTCACCTCCTTTAGTTAGCACCGTTAGGTTTCCAGAGGTTCGCTGTAGCTTATTTATTTATTTTAATTATTTACCGTTTATGTGCCGTTGTTAACTAGTAGATTTTGAATGGTGCTTCTTACCCCTAGATGTACGTACAGTCACTAGTCTTGCAATCCGCCGCGGGAGATATGCGACTACCGGCCTGCGAGGCAGGCAGAGGCCCTAGCGGACGAGGCAGTGCTGCAGCTAGTCGTGAAACCAGCTCCAGCGTTACCTTAACCCTAACTGGTTGCTGTCGGCGGGTGTCTTCTCGCTCTCTTCTTGGGTGAGACAGCTCCACCCTCAAGTGCTGGTCCTCCAGCTGCAGCCCATCTTCCAGCACGCGAGTGGCCTCTTCCTCCTCGCTGAAAACCACTCGGAAGAGGCGGGTCAGACGTCCTGTAGCTCTCTCGAGGATCTGCCAGCAGCGCTCAGGATGGAAGTGGGCATTCCGTAGCCTAGTAGCCTCATGTTTAGTCGCGGCCTTGACCCTTTTGCCGGCTCTTAATAGGACAAAGCACCAAGGCGCACGACTACTCTTCTTCCCTGCTTCTTGTGGCTGCTGCTGGGTAATCTGGTTGGCCGATGGCGAAGGCTCCCACTGGTTCGTATCCTTAGTCCGTGAACTAGAAGTATTCTTAGTACGCGAACTCTCCGATGGCTGCTTCTCGGCGTCTTCTTGCAGTTCGGTATTGCAGGCTGCAGTGGAGGTGTTCCCAGATGGAAAAAAGTTATATCTGAAATTGGCCAGATCTAGGCCAGATATGAATTAGTGTATATTTCTCTATTCCTGATGCCAGATCTGGCCAATTTCAGATCTGGCCAGATCTGGCCTTGGCATACTTCTTTCATATGGGTTGGGTGTGGCCTGCGTCGCCCTGCAGTCTGGGAGCGGTGTTAGTGGCGCCGTATGGACTGCAGTCTCCTGGGGGGCGCTCTTCTTGGCATCTGCGAGCCCCTGTCGGTCCTCTTCTCCTTCTCCGACAGTGTGGTGCGGCTTCTGGGCAGTCCTGGTGATTCGGTAGCAGTCTGAGCCTCTCTTGTCTGCTTGGGCTTGCCGTCAGATCCCCAGGCATCTGACAGCAAGGAGAGGTGGCTCTTGAGCATATAGCTGACTCGACCTTGTAAGTGGATGCACACTGCTTCCTCCGTGACTTATTTCCCCTCGGCCAGCAGTCTTACTCTTCTTAAGGCGCTCTGGAAGCTTTCTCCTGCTTCGGCGTGGCTCACCAAGAAGTAGTAGTAACCCCTAGGGTGTGAAGTGTGCTGCAGGGTCACTCGGCCTCTCTGGCTGGACGGCAGTTGGTCGTGGAGAAACTGCTGCACCTCCGCGACTCCCTCCACATCTTCTTTGCTCATCAGCGCTGCCTTGTACTGCACATAGCAGCTGTCATGTGCAGTACTTTCCTATTCTTTTCGCCGTAGGTCAGACTGGTCTCGTAGAGCTGCTGCAGGTAAGCCGAAGCATTGTCGTGGGCTGCAGACTCTTGTGCAGACTCGGCTGTGTAGCTGTGTAACGACTGGGCTGTCGACTGGTAAGACTCCTCAATGTAACACCACAGATACGATTGTTTTGCGAAAAGCTGCCAGTATTGTAAACAAACACGGCTCGTTCTCCTCGGACTTCTTGTCTCGGCTGCTAGCTGCTAACTGAAATGTTTAGTTCAACATCACAATAGCTGTTGATGAAAATGATAGAAACATGAAATAAAAAATTTGGGAAGATGTAAAATCTGAATTGTTTGATATGAATTTTTGAGGATTTTGTGTTATAAATCAATATGAAAATACTCACGAATCTCACGAATTTGAAACGAAATTTCATATTGTCATTGGACATTCAAATTCAGTGAAAAATAGTTATGGCAACAAGAATGTTGCTCTAGTTATTTGTCTTGTAAACATAAATTCTGTAAACTAATCCCTCTGTGATTAATTGCTAATGTTTTGACAATATTAAATATGCATTTTCTTGGCTTGTGGGTGTGAGCCGCGTCTGAAGATTGTCTTGCGACGTTTCGGCAGTCGTTGCAGCTGCCATCATCAGGTAGTCGGAGTCGGAGACCAACTGGCAGATGTAAGAGTTGCAGGTCCTTATATACCCTGGTGTCTGGTTGGCTGCTTCCTGGCTGGCTGGGCCCGTCGGCCAATCACAGGCCTGCTTGCTCCTGATTGGCCGAGGTGGTTAGCCAATCCTGGCTCTCTCCTGGTGAACCTTCTGATTGGCTGGGTACTTGGGCCAATCGTGTGCTGACTCGCACCTGGTTGGCTGGGTTGACTGGCCAATCCTGGTGAGTCTGTCGTGACTGCCCTCTGGTAGCTTGATTTC
>PNEQ01042268.1:0-43472 GCA_003012365.1 Medauroidea extradentata | reverse complement strand
GTGTCTTAGTTGTAAATTAATTGACCGCAGTATCATGTTTACTTAATTTTAATAGATTTCTGTTTTAGTAGTCCTACTTTGGTGAAGAACTGTGTGTTTTTTGAGTAATGAAAATTTGATTACTTAAATATTTGCAATTTTGCTTTGATAATCAGTTTTTAGAAAAAATCACTTTTAGTCACTATATTGTTATTCAAAGCCACTATTATCACTTTCTTTGGGCTTATGATATGCTAACAGGCCTGGGGTAGTCACCAGGGGGCCTCTGGCAATGGAGATACTTTCCAGTAAGACCAGCTGTTTCTTAAACTGAGTCCACCATTTCTATAGCCTGCCAGGCAACTCCATGTCCCAGTCCACACACTCCAACCACAGCTCTTGAATCATTGCTTTCGCTAGCAATGACAATGGAGACAACCACCCTAATGGGTCGAAGATTCGTGCAACATCTGACAGAATTCCTCTTTTCGTATTTTGATTGTTTGTTGGATTTATCCTGTATGGAAAACTATTCAGCTTAGGGTTCCACTGAAGACCAAGTACCTTGAGATTAATATGGTCATCAGAATTAAAGATATGTGAAATTGGTTGTTGAAGCTGAGTGAATGGTAAATTTTCTAAAAATTCTGAACTGTTACTGAGAAATTTTCTAAGGTGAAAACCACCAGAATGCAACATATTTACTAACTCTTGTTGGAGTTGCAAGGCTTCCTGCAAGCATGCTGCTCCTGTCACCACATCATCCACATAGGTGTCTGAAACAAGAACATTTGCAGCATAAGGATAATTGGATCTCTCATCCTCGGCCAGCTGGTAAAGCGTATGGATGGCCAGAAAAGGAGCTGCAGACATACTGTACGTAACCGTCTTCAGGAGATATTCCTGCATTGGGTCACCCTCCATGAAACGCCACAGAATCCGATGATAGTCATGCTGTCGTCGATCGAGACGCACTTGCCGGTACATTTGCTGAATGTCTGCTGTAAACGCAATATGGTGCAGGCGCAAGCGCAGAATAAGATCGCTGATCTCTTATTGCAGTTTCTTCCCAGAAAACAAGGCATCATTGAGAGAGAACCCAGATGAGATTCTCACAGAAGCATCAAATACCACCCTCAGCTTAGTCATTTTTGCTGTCGGGTTTCAACACTCCGTGATGCGGTATGTAATAGGCAGAACTCACCCCAAGCTCAGAATGCGGTACCTCCTCCATGTGGCCTGCACTGAGGTAATCTCGCATGAAGTCATCATAGAGAACCTTTAGCTCAGGTTGACGATGAAGTTTTCGTTCCAAACGCTGAAGCCGGTTGAGAGCCTGTGACCTTGACTGTCTCAGTTCTGGAGCAGATATCTTGAAGGGCAGTGCTACAGTGTAACGTCCATCAGACCCCCGCTTGTGTGTGTGCCTAAACATTTCTTCACATTGTCGTTCGTCTGCTGTGTCAGGAACCACAGTAGGAATTTCCTCTAACTTCCAAAAATTTTGTACAGTATCCTTGAGAGGCATGAGTGAGGCATGAAGGCTTGCTGCTAAGAGAGCTGTTGTTACACTTTGTGTCGACTGTACCTTTCCCATGACGAGCCATCCAAATACAGAATTTAATGCCACAGGCGAGCCAGGATCTCCTTCAATTCGACCACCCATCAGCAGGAGAGGAAATAGTTCTGCCCCCAGGAGCAAATCTATTGGCTGCGGTGTTCCAAAATGGAGGTCTGCCAGTTTCAGGTTGGACAGATGTCCCCAATGATCAACAGTGAGGTCAGTGTTTGGCAGTGTATCACTGATCTTGTTTAACACCAGTATGTCAATTGTGTACATAAAGGACTTGTCACTAACTGGCTGGAGGTGACATGTAGTGATTCCTTGTAGTGATGAAACAGGCACACCAGACAGTCCCTGCACTGCACGAGAGCACTTAAACCGAGGCAAACCTAGCTTCTGGAGACAACTACTGGTTATGAAGTTGGCCTGACTGCCCGAGTCCAGAAGAGCTCGACAAGCCTGAATGGTTCCGCTTGCATTGCTTACCCCAACACTTGCGGTAGCTAACAAGACAAATGAAGTATTCCCAATGCTTGCCAACATTGTTGTGGGTGGGTGGTGGCCACCAACCTCCTCGATACTAGCAACATCCTCCATGATAGAGGTGTCTTCTGTACCTGGATGGTGAGCTGTTGGTGGTACCTCCTCGAAGTGGAGTAAGGTATGGTGGCGCGCACCACATATTTTGCAGTTTGTTTTTGAGAAATAGTCGACAGCCTTGTGGAACTGGCACAAACAATTAATGCACAGGTTGTACTTCTTAACAAATGTAAACCGTTCTCTCTAGGAGGTATGACTAAATTGTGGGCATTGCACCAACGAATGAGGTTCCTGACAGCAGAGACACTGCTGTATTGCTTCCTTCGAGCGCCCAAGGAAGGAATGTGTAGAGGGCAAGCCATGTCCAACCGACTTGCCCGCAGACAAATGGCTCTGTTTCTGAACAGGTCTATGTTTCTGTCCACCACCCATGGCTGTCCACCACCCATGGCCTCTAACATTCGCTGTCTTCCTTCCAAGAAGGTCAAAAAGGTTTCTAATGTGGGTAGGTTTGAGGGATCTACCAGTGTCAACTCCCATTCTCTGCGAAGATTGGTGTCCAACTTCCGCTCTAAGTAAGTATATTACTAAGGGATCCCAAGTGTTCACAGGTATGCTCAAAACCTCTAATGCATCAACATTTTCATGAATAACAGGTATCAGGTGAACCAAGGTGGAAGAAGTCATAGAAACTTTTGGTGAATTTGCCAAGGCATCTAAGTGATAATTTACAATCAACCTCTTGTTGTTGTAACGTCTTTGAAGCAACTTCCAAGCTATGTCGAAATTTTCCTCCGTCAGAGGAAGCGACTGTATTAGGAATAATGGTTCCCCCTGTAATGACTAATTCAAATAAGACAACCGCTCGACATTGCTCAGGTGAGCCTGTTTTGAAACCAGTGCCTCAAAGAGGTTGGAAATGTTTTACCAACCCTTTATGTCTCCACCGAACACTGACAACTTGATGGTAGGTAAGGCTACTCTTGATGCTTGCGAAGGACAGGCACTTTTGTCACTGCCCCTGGGCCCGGACATTTTTTGGAGAGAATCTGCATTAGTCTGTATTTTATAACATAAGTCATCAAAATCTGCTAACCTCTTGTTATGAATTTCTTCATTAAAGTCTGGTAGCAATTACTTCGTGGCATTGGCAGATATGAATAAATGATCTTCATCAAACCCACTTCGTAGTTGCTCCAAATCCTGGCATGTTGCGTGCAAAGGCAATGCTGATTTGGATCCGATTCGGCTTTGTCAGCTAATGCCGCCGCTCTTTGCAGTCAATTCTCGGCACAAGAGCGCCTTAGACGTGCGCAAGCAAGAGCAGAAGCCATCGCAGCCATTCAAATAGTCCGCGTCCGCCCCTTGAAAGGTGTGGAGTGGAAGTGCGGTCTCGCAAGCCGTGACTCGTTCACCGAAATCGTTCACTAGGTCATTCGTGACTCGTTGACCGAAATCGTTCACTAGGTCATTCGTGACCAGTTCACCGGCGTCGTTCAATAGGTCATCCGTGACCAGTTCGCAGCATCCCGCACACTGTAGCGCACAAAGGCATTCCAAGTTTTCTCAGATTCCAAACAAGTTGCCAAAGCTTAATTGCATAACACCCAGAACTGAAAACAACAGTAAACACACACACGTTCTGCTATCAGTGGTAGTTATTCTTGCCGAACATGATCATTCGTCCAAGTCTTTGTTTCAGGCGTCCCGACCCGGCCTGAACTGAAAATGTGACGATCCCGCACATTTGCTTCTCGAACCGATCACAATTATTATGACGTCACTTGCAATCGATCCGGCCCGGAGGACCAAAATGTTCCATGAATTTAACACTAAACAATTCGGGACGAATTCCCACCAAAACAGCAGTTAATTCGTAGCACGACTGGCTACGCGACCATTTTGAGTTAACACTGACACTTCCAGCCCCGAACCGGTTTCTTGACCGCTGCACGTCTTGATGCAAGAATGACACAAGCTCACTTGCAGAGCTCACAAGAACACACTATGTACAACTATCTATAAGTCACCAAACAAATAGGATCAAGTGTTAGTACTGCACTGAAAATGACAAAAAAAAATTGAGCTAAGTTAATTTAATTGCAATCAGTGGCGCTGTTATGGTAAAAATATTTTATGTTTATGATCCGATTCTTTTCTGTACTTGATATGCACTTCATACAAGCAAGAAATATTTAGAGACAAATGCAAAATATTCACGCCCATGTAGTCGTAATTGTGCTTGTTCCACTGTTGTTGTATGTAGTTGACAAAGATAAAGTACGCATTACACACGAGAAATAGTGTTATCACATGCCATTCTATCAACGCTTGCGGAGACACACTCTGTCTGCCCAGCGCACATCCTTGGCAGTGTAGGATGGATGGAGAAATAGCGCGGCGGATCAGGTCCGTGCTGTGTTGTAACGTCAGCATTAGCCGACCACCTGGCTCACGCGTGCTGTTGCCAAGTCACAGCGACCGCTCGCAGTGTGGCTGCCACTGTATCTAACTTGCACCGCAATGCACACGCTACGTGTAATTTCTATGATATTTAAATGTCCTGGGACACTAAGAACATATTAAATATCTGTACCTTGCACAAATATAGTAGCATTTGAGATTAGGGGTTAACATTATTTTTATTAATTGTATGTAGTGGTTTATGTAGGTTATTACGGTGTCTTTAATATACGTGGTTTTCATTATCCGCGGATTTCCTGGAACGAAATACCGCGGATAAGGCGGGCCGACTTAGAACGGATGAAAGTTTAACGTGATACGGTGGCAAGTAAGAACATTGTGGCACTAAATAACACTATTGAAAATTTTTTTTTGTTCTTTCTTGTCTATCTTTGTACAGCGCGCATAGGCTATAGCTCGGGTTAGATTTAAGTCTCCCGACATGAGCGCTTTATCGAGCTTCTACTGTATTTCCATGTTGATGACCCTGGGACATCTTTGGACATGTTATTGTATATGTTTGTTTATGCAAACTCTACAGCAACTTATGTTTAGTTCATGAAATTGTGTTAAATACATTTGTTTGTGTGGTGTGAACAGGTATGGCTAGGACACCACATTGTTAAAAGTGCCAGCAATCTAGGTAACTTTACTCAAAATACAATATTTACTACAGTGCAGCGTGAAAATACAAGATGAGCTGCGGACTATGTGGTTTCTATAAAACGAAACCTGTAACAGCCTGCTATTAGCAACAAAAGTTTAGTTTATGTATGCAGTGGTTATTTCAGTGTACAGTATGACGTGGTAAGCATGAAATAAATAATTTCTTTTAAGTTAAAGGTTGCGACTAAATCTTGACATCTGTTCAGTTCGTTGTGTTCTTGCTGTTCCAAGGCATGGCCACCCTTCCTGTAGAAACGACTTAGCCAGTGAGTGAGTTTAAGGCACTTGTGATTGGCAGATAATTCAAGCGGTGAAATGTATCAATAGATGGCAGCACTGCTGCAGCAATTCTCACAGTCACTCACATGAAACGTAACAGTAATTGGGAAGAAAAATTGATTTGAAATAGATAAATTATTGTGTTCTATTATTTTTCTGACTCGCAAATTTGAAACGCTTGATGACCAATCTGTAAGAGTCAGCAGGTTTACTTAAACACGTTCAAACTGTTGGCTCAGTAGGGTCACTTTTTGGAAGCATGTGATCTTTGTATGGTGACTTTAAACAGAAATTAATTACCTATTCTGAAGTGGTTTTGACTAGGGGTGTGTGAATAGAGGTTTTAGTGTTTCTTTAAATTAGGTATACACTTGCCAGTGCATAATCTAGCGTTTTCAAGGCGATATAGAAATCCACTTTGCTTTATTAATAAAAGCACAAAAAAGTAGCAGTTTTTTCTTGATAACCTTTACATTCTTAAAACATATGTCTATATGTTTTTGTTACTTTGTATCTGTTCGTACGGCAATATCCTGCTTTTTCTTCTCAGTATTCTTTTATTATGTTTATGAGATAAAAACTAAATTGTTTTTGCAGTTAACAATGCATACTACAGATTGCACAGATGATCTTGTTTACTTCTTGCCGACATGTATAAAGATTTATGAAAAAAAGGTACTTTTCTGTAATATTTTAAAATAACCTTACTACAGTATTTTTATAGCAAAAGTAATATGTTGTAAACTATTACAATGCTACGATAAATTAGATCTTAGAAAGCAGGAAACAATGCGATGTTAATGTTTACGGAGACTGATCATTGTTTAAACTAATTTTAGTCAAATAACTACGAAACTTCCTACGTGTTTTATATTTGGAAACATTTAGAATAGTTTTATAGAGATTCTTAACATTTTCAACCAGCTTAGTATATCAGCAAGTAAAAGTATCAGTAACAAAAAAATGTATGCCCGTAGGACACTCTCATTAACTATTTCATCCATGGCCTCGTTTACAAAAATGTTTAATAAAATGTCACAATATTCACGGTGCGTAAAGTTCCAGCAAGAACCTTCATAATTTCAGCCCAATGAATACTTTGGATCCTCACTTTGGTCACATTAAATACTGAATTTCAGACTACACGAACTACTGAAAATGTTGTTTCCCTATGTTTTGACAATTTTAATTTGTGTTCCCACTCTCTGCGGCACCGATAAGGTTCCACAATATTCTTTGTTTCCTTACTTAACCAAAAAAAGCATTAAAAACTTCACCACAGCAAACATTTTGTGTAAATAAACAGCGTTAAATGTAAACAAATTGCATCGCCATTTCATAAAGGTAAGCGCGGTAACTAGGTAGACGTCGAATTTTTGTTGATGCTTCCGTCACTGCTGTCAGCTTATATATTTGTGTGTGTATATACAGTGAACCCTCGATAACTCGGACCTCTATGTCCCGGACATCGGAAAAACTCGGACGTGATTCTGCAATCCCTCAAAAAAATTTTTGGGGGACCACATAATATTGCAAGACATTAAATCACATATAATTTCTGTAACTTATAAGGCACTGCATTAACATAGAGTGTGTCCATTAGTTGCATAAACAAAAAATTTAGTATGTGCAACACGGCATGGTATTAGTCGTGACTCATAGCGACATTCCAGCCGCAGACTTGACAACGCAGCTCTGCCTAACAGACACTTGAGATAGTTGTCAGCTGTTAGGGTGGACGTGTCCCTCCCCTATCCCTCCACTCACCGCCCTCTTTCAAGGCCAAGCACACGTATTTGAGTACTAGTGATTGTAAATTCACGTCATGTTTCCAATTGGAAACATTCGTTTTTCATAATAGGACCTAAACAAAAGTGCGTGATTTTGACTGTTGCTGAAAAATTAAATCAAAAAACTCGAGTATGGCGTTTCTATGGCGAATCTGTGTCTGGAGTACAGAATCGCGAAACAAACAGTGTCCGACATCAAGAAGAATAAAGACAAGCTGAATCTGTTTGCTTTGAAGTGCGACTCGGGGAAAAATTGTTGTCAGCAGAAAGTGTCTTAAACAGCCTAGCGACACAGATCTTGAAGAAGCTCTACGTAAGTGGTACCTACAGCAGCGATCAAGTAGTGTTGCAGTGCGTGGTGCAGAGCTGCAAGCAGCGGCAGAAAGACTAGCTGTACACCTCAACATAGAATTCTGCGCAAGTGATGACTGGTTGTGGCGTTTTTGCAACAGGCATGGTATAATCAACAAAGGAATGTGTGGCGAAGCATTAAGTACTGATACCACAAGTGTTCAGCCTCTTAGGATGCGACTTAACAACCTAATAGAGGAAGAAAACTTAACTAGGGCACAACTATACAATGTAGATGAAACGAGATTGTTTTGGAGATCACTACCACAAAACATACAGGCCTACAAGCACGAGGGTACAGCACCTGGACGAAAACTTAGTAAGGAGAGACTTTCTGCCTTACTCTGTGCAAATGCTGATGGTAGTCACCTCCTCAAATCAGTTATTGTAGGAAAATCTCGCAAGCCCCGTGTCCTTAAGGATACTATGCATAATCTGCCAGTTCACTACTACAACTCCAGAAATGCATGGTTCACTCAAGAAATCACAAACGATTGGTTTGAAAATCACTTCGTGCCTGAAGTGAGGCGATTTTAGAAGGACATCTTGAAGATTTCACCTGACGAAGTCAAGGCATTGTTACTCGTTGACAATGCCCCCTCCCACACCCAAATTGAGAAGTTGTGTACTAATGATGGCAGAATTAAGTGCTTGGCGCTGCCTCCTCATACAACCTCTCTGATTCAGCCTATGGATCAGGGAATAATCTTGGCATGTAAAAGGTTATACAAAAAAATTTCTCAACGAGGTTATGGTTGTATTGGAAGAACCACAAGATGAAATAGAAGACACACGTGGCTATAGAACACTGCAGAGAATTGGAGCCTACAACATCACGTCAGCCATTTTCAATTGGGTCTCGGCCTGGGAGGAAATGAAAACGTCTATGCTTGTGAATGGATGGAATTAGTTTCTCTTTGATAAAGATGCATAGCAAGACTTCAGGGGGTTCGAGGCCAGTAATTAACAAGAAACATTGTTGGCAGACGAGGCGGACATTAGTTGCCATAAACTATCAGACGAGGAAATTATTCAAGAGGTTGTTTCTCCTACTAATGCAGAGTATAGCACAGATGAAGAGGAACTGGAATTCTCGAAATCAAAATTGGCAAGTGCCAGAGATGCGCTAGAAACCCTAATTTGCATATTAGATTCAACAGCTGACTCTGAATTACAGCCGTACTACCACCATTTCCGGTCAGCACGAGAGATTGTGATTAAAAAACAGCACCATATGACTACACGACTGAAGATTGACAGTTTCTTCCAGGCAACACCCCTGTCAACTTCCAGAACGGTGCCACAAAGTGTGGAGTCCCCATCATGTTCATTTAGTAAAGAGAGTGTATGTGCTGCCAGTTCTAACAGTGATTAAAACATTCAGTGTCCTGTATAGGCCTACATTCAAACAAACTCATAGTTTCACTCACTTTTCTTTTTAGTTTTGAGAAGTTAAAATGTGATTTTCTGTGCTGTAATTCGTTGTTTTTTTTTTTTCCTTAATTAAGATGGCTGTTGAATGATTTTTCTGGTATGTCTCTTTGGAGTTGTTTACAATACTGCGTGCTACGTCAACCTATGCAGCTGGCGTATAATTTGTCAACTGTCTAGACGTTGGCGGGCTGCAGTTGAATAATATCATGGTTACTGACTGAAAATAAATAATTTTGCAGTTATTTTTAAAGGGTCTTTTGTGATGTTTTGTTATTTGTGAACGTTAGTAATTTTGGGAGAGTCAGGCAAGCTTGATTTTGCTGAGCGCAAAGCGAGAAAGTGAGAGGGTGGCAGCGGAAACGTAAACAACTTGGCAAGGTCACGCAGGCTCGGCAAACTGGCAGAGCGTGGGAAAGGAGCAGCAAGATAACCCGTTGTTTAGCAACCATCAGCAGCACCATCTTGTCTGCTCTCATCCTCACACGCTCCACTCAGACATGTCAGGAAGGCAACGCACAGCCTGGAGAGTATCGGCCCAGGATTAGATTAGAGACCATTCATGCATAACATTCCGATGTTGACGCTTTTTCAACACGGCATATTTTTTAACAAACACCTACTTTGCAACACAGACTTACAATAACAAAACAACTGGCGGTATTAGTTATTGCTTAGGGCGTTACCTCGGTAACCCGGACAAATCGTAACTCGGCCATCCCCCCCCCCCTCGGGCAGTCCTCCCCCTCCATTTAATCCGAGTTATCTAGGATTCACTGTATATATGTGTGTGTGTGCGCGTGCGCGTGTGCGCATGTGTGTGTGTGCGTGTGTGCGCGCATGTGTGGTGTGCATGTGTGTGTGTGCGTGTGTGTGTGTGTGCGTGTGTGTGTGTGCGCACATGTGTGTGTGTGCACGTGTGTGTGTGTGCGTGTGTGTGTGTGTGCATGTGCGTGTGCATGTGCATGCGCGCGTGCGTGCATATATATATATATATATAGACACACACACACACAGTAATATAACAGACAGAAGTACAAGTACTCACAGTTGATACGTGTAAATAGGTACACGTAGGTACACACACAAAGGGACGACACACATTTTTGCGTGGTGTGGTCGCGGCGTTTCGCCAGTATTAAACTGGCTTCCTCGGACGGCAGGACATGGCACACTGCAATCCAGCAGCAGTGTGTGCTCTGTTACCTGTAAGCCTAACGGCCGAAAGGCAAAGTAAGCACGGCGGGAATTACAAACATGAGGCAGTAATTTAGATCTGGGTGTGATGGCTTGCAATGAATAGGGGGAGGAAAAGTGAGTTATCTGATATTGAGGCCTGGAGGTTGTCTTGATTTTGTGATATATTGGTGGGCCAGTTCTCAGCATCTGAGCTCTGAACTATTGCAAGAAGATGGCAAGGATTTCACATTTCTGGTGCTGTAGCAGGAATCAAAGTCTTTGTTGTGGGAAACTGCATGAGCTGCAACTGGCTTTTCTTGTGGACAGATGTTGCGTCTGGCTAGGGCTTGCTTTGTCAGCTCTGTGGCCATTAATTCTCTGTCTTAGAGTGTTGGGTTAGGCCTATGTACTCTGCATCACAGTGTTTACATTGGAGCTGGTTTATCAGGTTCGTTGTAGCACAGTTGTAGGTACCTTGGATAGGATATGTGTGGTTTGTCAGTCTGCTGTTGAAGTGGGTAGATGGCTGATGAATGGTGCCGGAACCACAGTGAGAACTGGTGCAGGGGTACGAGCCTCTGGGGTTAACTGTTTTGCTGGAGGTTGCTGTTTGTGAGAGTTTCAGATGGACTAGTTTGTTGCGGAGGTTGGGTGGTCGTTTGGAAACCAATCTGGGGGGCATTGAAAACAAGTCTTGTGTCTGTGGTGAGGCAGCCAGGATTTTGTGTCCAGAGTTCAGTATGGTCTTGAGTTTGTTTAAACCTTTATGGTGATGGGGGATGTCAGAATTGGTGGTTTTGGTTTGTGTGTCTGTGTTAGTGACGGCGCATTGGATCTGTTCGTGAAGAACTGGTTTGGGGTAAGGTCACATTGTTTGTTTAGGTCATTCTCGGTGGAACATATGTGTTTTGCCTTTGTGGCAAGGCTGTAAGGTAGTGACTTTTTCGTATTGTAAGGGTGGTAGCTTTCGAAGTGCAGATACTGTAGGTTGTTGGTAGGTTAGGTGTGGACAGAGGTGTTGATGGTACCATTGTAGAGTGTTAGTTCAACATCCGGGAATATGGCATGTGTTTTTGAGTATGACCATGTAAACTTGAGTGGACTGGTTGAGTTGAGGCTATTCAGGAAGTCAGTAAAGCAGTTTTCTGTGGAGGTCCAGATCATGAAAATATCATCTATTAATCTCATCCAGCAGTGAGGCTGGATTGGTTGGTGAGCGAAGAAGTTTTCTTCAAGCTTTCCCATGAAAAGATTGGCATAGGAAGGGGCCATGCAGGTGCCCATTGCTGTGCCCTTGATTTGCAGAAAGTGGTTGTTGAGAAATCTGAAATTATTGTTGGTAAGTGTGAGTCAGGCCAGTTCGACAAGGAATGCGGTGGTGGTTTGCTGTTCGGAGGTCTTCTGTTCAGGTAGTGTTCAATAGCTGACAGTCCAGAAGCATGGGGGATGTTGGTGTATAAAGTAGTGACATCTATGGTTACCATGTAGGCGTCTTGAGGGATGGTGCCGAGTTTGGAGAGGCGTTCTAGAAAGTGGTCAGTGTCGTTGATGTGAGATGGTAGCTGCTGTACCCAGGGCTGGAGGTGTGTGTCTACAAGGGCTGAGATTCTCTCAGTAGGGCTGCCAATGCCCGACACAATGGGGCGTCCTGGAAGTGGTCTTTGGGGTTTGTGAATTTTAGGCAGAAGGTACAGTACAGGTGTGGAAACAATTTCTCTCATCACAGGGCCCTCTCCAAGGTCTCTCTGATGACTCCATCAAACTACTCACCACAGAAAATCCCTCGAGTGCAAAATATACCATGACAAATTAGTATCTGCACAAGTATATCAATAGCCACGAATGTGACGCTAAACAATGTGAAATGTATTTATTTGACTTATCGAGTGTTGAAAGTATCCGTAAATGTCTGTTCTTTTCCGTATTACTCATTTTAACCTTTAAATATCCTCGAAAACTGTAAAATCCATTGAATTATGTTATGCGTGTAAGTGTAAATAACCTTCTATGCTCAGATTATTTTGAAAATTGTTTAAAATCCACTATTCAAAACTGCTTGAATACTTCAAAATTTGAGAATCTGTTATTTGTTTCACGAATTTGAATAATACAAATTTGCTATTAGAAAAATATTCAAAATTTATAATATTTGCACACTCTTAAATTTTACCCAGTAAAATGGATTCCTTGTAAGTTATCATCACTACAAATTTGAATTAAACTGACATTAACTGAAACCCACCACTAAAATGTTGCAATGGAGCTACCTTGCGTTTGTCACTCCTCTCTACTCAGTACCACTGAGATCTTCATTATTAACTAAAAAAATATTCAGCTGCAACAGTGCATGTATTAACAATGAGCAGATTTTACAAGGTGGCTTTTAAGAAACCGGGTTCATTAAATTTACCTAGTTTCTTAAGTCTGCGTAGAATTACAAAATCTTCTATAATACCAGAGCAAACGAAAACAACTGTCCAATTACGCACTTATTAAGTTGTTTTTATAGGCACCATTCCCATTGTTTTATTGTTTAAAACAATTTAATAAACAGCATCAAGTACCATATTTTGACTTGTGTAGGCATCACCAAAAATTTTTGGTGAAAAAATTCATGGAAATTTGCTGTCTTCCCTTAGCTATTACCATCTTCCCTACTTGTAATGCAGTGGGAAGATCGGCTAGTGGGACAGCAGTATACTAAAGTAATGTTAAACTTATTGTTTTGTCTTTATTTGCCAAGCCATGCTGGGTAAAGGTCTCCGGCCAACATACCAAAACGTAGCAACACTACTGCCTGTGCAACATAACAGGTATATAGTGTGTGACCTTGCTGCAGCAGCTGTTCCCACAGCTCTCTCCCTTGCATAGTCACTTCCATTTATCAGTGTCACCCCTGATGCACATTTGCACACTCTTTCCTTCATTTCCTATACTCATATAGCGTTAGCTTTCCCTTTGCAGTTCCTCTGTTTTTTAATCAGATGCAGGTATTGTTAATGAAAGATTTTGAGTGTTGGCTTTTAATAATGTACTTGTAGTAGGTATTCATGTGAGTGTTTTAACCCTGAAAATGGAAAAGGGTGTTTATTTATTGTGCACCAGATTGTACAAGTTACCAGACTTTATTTTGTTCATCACTCTTTCCTGTAGTGGCAATTACATATTATGGATGTAATTTCTTATGCAAACCTTTTCGTCTCTAGGAAGTTGTTTAACGTTTTACGGAACAAGGAGAAAGTAAATACATACGCTTACCAAGTATATTTATTTTTATTTTTTTGGGCGAGAAAAGGGGGGGGGGATTTTGTATTTTATTCACAAGTACAGTACAGTAGTTTTCTTACTGCAGAGATACTTGAATCTGAAAAATTGTACATTTTGGGCTAAAATCTGCTACAAAGTTTTCAAACAATTCCTAATTTTATTCTTAGAAACCATGAGGGCTCGTAACAGGGTTGTACTGTACGCACACACCTGGTTTTAAGTGTCCATCTATGAAGAGTTTAGTATATTATGTTTAATTGCATATTTTTTTCTTTACAGTACGTACATAACTAGAGCAGTTTTTAGATACGAACCATTCAGGATAAAGTGAGCACTAAAGTCACCAGCTGTTACTGCACATAATTTAGTATTTACAGTAGTTGCCTTAATCCTTGTACGGTTATCAGCGAATTACCAAGTGTCGTTCCATGTATTTTACTATTTAAATACAATATGAAATAAAATCAACTGAAATCAACAGTATGTAGTGGCAATGATCTTTTTTTTGTGTTATTTATCATGCACCAGCTAAAGTGGTGTTGGCAATTACGTGAAATTTTTGTCTCTCATCGCCTTTTGTAATGTTGCTTTGTCGGGCCAATATGACTTCACCGTTACACACGCAGAAGCATCAGAATAGAATGTATAGCTATACAGTTAAATTATATAAAGTAATAGATATTCTGCAAACTGTTCAGTTTTACAACTGCCAGACATTTTGATTGGGATTACTTATTATTTAATATCTTGTCATTTTAAGTTTTTGTTTCCTAATGACATTACTTACTGTTCCTTGATCGTACACGGAAATCAATTTTAAAGGTGTCTGTGGTTTATTAGTAACAGTTGCAGTTTGGTTTTCGAATGTGATTTAGAACAAACTAAGCACATTTATTTACATACTTCATAATTGTAATTCTAGCTTACAACAAAACTAACTGTGCAATTTGTGACTCTTTAAACATAGATAAATACATGAAACACTTTGTTTTCTTAATTTGAAGGGTTATTAACATACATTTACGTCTTATATTATATTTTTATTGACATTAGTTTCCTTAATGTTTGTTGAATCGTATATTACGTATATTCAAGATGATGTGGGATAGAACATAAGTGTACTGTAGTTCAGCTATACTTGGAAAACATTTTTCAATATATTATTTGCAAACAGTTTCAAGACAATTGCTGTCGTTTGCCATTGCTACAATAATGTATCTACATTTAGACGAGTTAAACTTTAAAATGGACTTTAGCATGAAAAATTGTTGACATGTTACAAACCATTGCACAAATTATTTGAAATGCAGAGGGAGTACAGTGCGTATATTTAAGAGTAAGTGTGCTGAAATGTTTCTTGTATTGAAGTTGCAGTACTTCGCAGGTATATATAATACGCTACCATTTTTGGATCAGTGTATTGTCGACAAAGACTTTTTACACAGGCCATGTAAACAAAGCAAATGGCACTGTTTAGGTTTACTTGCAGCAGAAAGATATGAACTGGCCAAAAATAAAATTAGCAGGTTTTTTTTTTGTGTGTTCACTTTATCGTGAACTGCCTATACCAAGAACAAGATTAAGGTCAGTTTTGATGATAAAAATAAGCTGTTTAGAGGCTAATTTTCACAGATGATTTTATTTTAGATATGTAAGCCTTTCTTGATTCAACAGACATACAACACACAGCATAAATGACAAATATATATGTAATTTTTTAAATTCTAAACTCTGTTATTTGCTGTAGTTTATAATTGATTTGTTCACATTGCATTAGTCATGTGCAGCATGTAACAAAATACACACACATATCACATTTGTAGAATTAGCAATTAAATGGGTACAAATACACTGGAAGATGAGTATGATGCCTATTAAAAATTGGTCCATAAAGCTTTAACTTAAAATTATAGGTAATAATAAATTTATGCCAATTTTTTTACTGTTTTTAATGTGTTTCATTCATACATAAATAAATCACTAAACAAAAGTACAATTTTTGTTGTTGGTAAATTATTTTTAATTTGATGCATACTACAGCATTTCCATACTTTCTTTAGCTGGTAAACATAGTGTCCCAAAATTTGTGCCTACTGCCTACATATTACTTGTATTATTTTTTTTTTTTGTGAAAATGGCTGGAATGAAATTTTACGTAACAAAGTTTTGTTGTACTTACATAATCTGGCAACTTAGTGCAGGTAAACTTTTATCTATTATTTAAGCACTACTTTATTTCAACGGTTTAGCTAGCCATCCATTCATTCAACCGTAACCCGTATAATTGCCAGGTGTGGCTCATTCGACTGTGCCAATAGGAACAAGGTTACTGCGACACCCCGCGTCTGTAATTTGCGGGTAAAACCCCAAGACGCTGTGAATTTAAAACAGCCAATCGCTGACCACGAACCAGAGCTGCATATGTGCACATAAGGCATTGAAACAAATTGTTGCGGAATTCTTTTCACCAAAAATCGTGGGCTCTAGTGATACCACTTAAAGTAACCTACACAGTAGAATTGGTACAGGGCGGGACAGTGGGGAGAAAATAGGGGAGGGGAAAGAGCTCAACAGCAAAGGTTATAGGTTTGGGAAGCACGCCTAGGAAGGTCTTGAGAGCAGATGAGAGTGAATTGGGCGAGTGTGCAGAAGTGGCAGGATAAATGTGAGATCTCCAAGAAAATCTGCAAACGATAATGTCTGGCACAATTCTCACATCCAATAATTTTTGTTGGCCCACTGGGAATCAAACCAGGATCGTCTCGGGAGGTGAGTGGATATGTGATATGTCTCTCCCCTAGCGTGGAGAGAGGGTACAGTAAGTAACACTGGTATTGATTCTGACTCTTTTAAGTTACATGACTTCATTAGGTAATAAACTGCTAAGTGTTTGAGACCATAGAAAGCAAACGTAGGTATTCCTAGTTGGCCATATGAAGACGATAAAATGCTTTGAAACATGGGTATACGTTATAAGTGGTTATTGCAATTATTAACACCTTCCTCCCTCCCCCAGCTATGTACAGTTATGTTAATAAATTATGCTTGTAGATAAACTTGGCAGAATTTTGTCATCTACATTTTAGTTCAAGACTTGCGTGATGTAGGCAGTAGACACAAACTGTTCAGAAAAGTACTATATAAAGAGCTTCAGCTACATCCTGTTAAATACTTGTTTAACTGGGTATTTGAGAACATAGGTGCCTTCCTGCTCATTATTTTATATTCATGAGGAATACTCACCAATAAAAAATTTTTTGCTTTTCGAAAATTTAAAATTTACAAGTTCTGGTGTTTACTTATTGACCAAAATTTCACAACAATATAAAGTAATGAGCTTAAGGCTCTCATGTTTCTACTTTTGTGTGATATTAATGTACGACTTAAAAAGAGGCGGAGCTTCAGTAAGGTGTGGGATACAATTCCTATCTCCATGGATACTGCAGCCCAACATACCGTATTTACTTGCGTAATCGCCACATATTTTTGACCAAATTTTAGGCCCGAAAAATGGAGTGCGGCCATTATAAGGGTTTTTCAAAAAAATTACCTTCTACATTTTTTTGGTGTAGAATGTAACAAATGTAACTTTTTTTTCTATATTTACTCGTCCATAGCGTGACCATTTCTCCAAAAATAAAGTAAAAGATTTTGTCGGTGTAAAGTAAACATGGAAAAATTAAGGGAGACTATAAAATCTTGTTAATCCATTCATGTGCGTCACTCAATGAAAATCGTTTAAAATTATCCCGCATAAGATGTTTACATTTTACGGTCCATTACATGTACGCTATTATTTCCCGTGAAGTAGTTTATAAACAAAATCAGATTCACGCTTAAAACGTCACAACTCTCCAGACGCCGTTATGTTATCAACAGAGCATCAACCAGCGAGCGTGACTCATTGTGTCTGGTACCTAGATGCTTGGTTCTGCTGCCACATCTTATAGGCACGAAAAACAGAGGATCTAGTCATGCGTGCCGGCGCGCCGCACTTCCGATCGACAAACGTTTGCAACGGTCGCGTTTTGACAGATCACATTTTTGTCATTCTGGCTAAGATGTTTTCTCGCCAAAATCCATAGCAAAACCTGATCCCTTGATAAACGTCTTAACGGAGTTTTACTGTATTGTGTACCCTGTTGAAAAATATGGGATGCAGCCATTATTCGGGGTTTTTAAAATACTGCTTCAAGACTTTCAAAATAATGGTGCGGCCATTATGCGATGGCGGCCATTATGCGAGTAAATACGGTAACCTACATTTAGCTGTTTGGCTTCACATGTCCCGGATGAGATGTACGTCAAGAAAATTGATTATTTTTTGGAATTTGCCGCTTTTTCAGGTAAACATTAATTGTATGTATTTGCGTATCTTAAACATGAAATTGAAACTAATAATTTTTACCCTTACATGCAAATTTATTAATGCGCAACATTTTTGCTTTCTGCAATTACCAAATAACAAATCAGCATGTTTGTAAACAAGCTTTGTTTCCCACAGTATTTTCCCTGCGGTGTGACGTCAGGGGGCGTGTACTTCAAGTCGTCCATTACAAAACTGCCAAACAGATTTTTTATATTTGCTCTCATTTAAGCTTAAAAATATATATATAGAAAAAACAATAGAAACAAGAGAGCATAGTCTTAAAAGTAACCAACATATTGTTATTATGATTGTGTAAATATTTCATGATTGCGGATGTTTGTTTGCTTTTCCAATTTTTATATTGGCAAATTACCACTTATTCATCATCCATATAGATTTGTGATGAACTTGGATATATGTAGTGAAGGCCAAACATGTGGTTATTCCAATACTGTAGTTGCTTTGTTTATATCTTACTCAGGTGATAAAGTTAGCTTAGCTTGCGTCCTGTAAGCTCCAAGTTTAATAATGTTATTGCTTTTCTTCCCATCTCTGTTAACTGGAATGGCATAGCTATAACTTATTGTATTTGCAATGTGTTCTGTACATAATTTAAAACTTTTTTTTTTTTAAGAAATGTCTGAATTTTGTGTAAAATTTACTTATTTTTGTGCACTGTTCAAAAATGATGTGTAACATATCATAAATTTTGTGGTAGGCTGTTTGTAATAACTTATTTTACGTTAGTACCACCACATTACAGTTTGACCTTATTTACAGATTTACAATTGTTTGTTAGTAATACACTAAACTTTTTTCAAATTCCATCGCGTTAACTGTAGATGAACACAGAAAATGTGTTTTGTTTAACTAAAAAAATTTAGAAAAATTTGTATTAAAAGATATTGTTGTACTTCACTACAAGTAACACAATATGTTATACAAAATTCAAAACAAATTAAGGAAAAAAAAAGTGCTTCAATTATTTACAGTACTTTTAATGTTGAAGTTTTATTAAGTTATTTTAAGTTTGGTAAATACTACAAAACTCAAATTTTTAAACAATATTATTTACAGAAATATATTACAGCACTTATCTTTTTACATTCATGTATACAACTAGCACACTAATAAGAACATTACACAACGTTCAATAGATTATAATTTGGTGCATTTTCTTTCTAAATGCTATAACTGACCAGATAGAAAAGTAAAACATATACTCTACAAATCTCATAAAAATACACTACATTATAGAAATTAACATATAATATCCCAACATTCAAACAAGTTTTACAAAAACATATGTTTTACCACAAATGAATGGGACATTAAGGACCAAACATTTAAAATGGGAGACTTGAAACAGAATAATGTTTATAATATAACAAGTTTTGAATGTTAGGATCGTCAATATTTTAGCACCTGTACTTCATATCTTTTTCACAAAATGGTAACATACCTTATGTGGGTAAATATGAACCTTGTAGTGGAAGCAAATAGTTTTAACAAAAATTACTATTGCCAACTGCTCCATTTGAATCAGTTTCTTGTTCACTAATCCAAGTATATTTACATAACTTGTAGACCCTTCCTGTCTCACATTACATAAATTTGACTACACTCCCAAAAGTGAATCAGATAAGCAGGACTCTAATGAAAAGAGACTTGTGTACTAGTACAGTACTGTACTTCGATTTCCACATAAAACCAACATGTACACACAGTTACAAAATATACCTGCTGGTGTACAGCAACACACTTGTGTGGTACAGTAATTATGAAGCAGAGAGAGAGGAGAAGAAAAAAAAATACTGATTCTCTGGGGATGCATATGATGCCTAAATTCTTGCCACTCAGACTGAGCATATGGCAAACAAACAAAATTTATCAGTTCCAATTGAATTATTTCCACACATTGCTGACATGCAAAATTTATCTTCAAAAAATTTTAGCAGAAAAAGAAAAAAATAATACTTATTTGCTGTTATCAACATATTCACACATAAACATTTACTGAAATGTTACATTTACCGTACTACATACATACCTGCAAAAATTGGTTTAAATGTCAGAAAATAACTTAGCCCTTGGGAATAAGGAATGTGAACATTTGATTCAAAACACAGTATGTAATGATTTATCAGTAATGTCCATTAGAATATATAAAATTCATTCAACCAACAGTCACTACTTTCAGATACTCAATACAGAACATTTACTATTTGGCTTGCTTCCATCTACCTTTCACTGCTGCCATCATTTAAATTACATAACAAACCTTTTGTACAATGGTATACTTACATAAAGTAGGAGATGTTTTAACAATCTTAATATATGACACATATATATTTTCTTTATTGTACATGCC
Source organism: Medauroidea extradentata (assembly GCA_003012365.1). Classification (NCBI taxonomy): domain Eukaryota; kingdom Metazoa; phylum Arthropoda; class Insecta; order Phasmatodea; family Phasmatidae; genus Medauroidea; species Medauroidea extradentata. The sequence goes on along the minus strand of PNEQ01042268.1, from coordinate 23,223 downwards.
AACAAAAATCATGTCCATCAATCCTAAAAACTTTGGTTTTGTTTCCTTCTTCCTTCAACATCCCCAACTAATTGCTAGTTAATATGATGGTACAAAACTAAACCTCTAATCAGCAACAATGTTCTCCATCAAGGCACCATTCCGAGGCTAGGAATTCAGTGATGCCAAACTTCTATTAAGACTCACAGAAGCAGAATTGCCAACATTGCTCTCTTGGCTCCAGCACTTGCCAACACATTTGCCAGCTGAGATGAGATGAATAACTAAAGCAATAGTTCTCAGGAGCGAATCATATAATTTTAGACGTTTATGTACCAGGAATTCACATTTATTGTTCACGTGGAAATTTTCATGTCTTGCTTCCAAAACTTTCAACAAAAATTACACTAATCTGCAGAAGTAGAAGTAATGTTTCTTTCTTTAAATAAGTTGTAAAAACCAAAGAAAGTCTGAGTAAAGTAGCAGTGATTACCACCATTCATACTGAACAGTTAAGCTGTAAGCTATCAGTAACCACAGAATGTTTTGCCACTAGAAAGCACACTTGCACATGTCATTGTGATTTAAATGACATTTGAGGCCTCTTCATATTAAAAATCATCACTATGATGCACAACATTCTTTATGCCTTTCTTCAACCACACATCATATCTTAGCCTGCAGACACCTGCAACATGTATCAAGCAGTTACCAATACTGTTAATAAATATTATTTATGTCAACAATATTCAACTGTTAAAACTCAAAATTCACAAGCTGTTAATTAGGATTTTAAAAAACATTTTTATGTATCCTATTGCCTCATCCCCCCTGCCCAACACCGCTTATTGCTCCTCATAGACACTAATACAATCTTTCTCTTCCTTAGTACCATCATTCCCCACTTCCCTCCCTCATCAAACCCTTCCCCCCTCCCGACCCACTTTCACACCTACACCCACTTCCCCCCTGTCTGCCCACGTTTTCCTCTCCCCTCTCACTTTCCCCATCCCAAAAATTTTGCCCCTTCCCCCCATTTGCCCACCTTTCCCAACCCCCTTCCCCTACCACTTTTCCCCTACCCCTAACAGTTCCCCTTCCCCACACCCACTCCCCCCACTTTCACCCTAACCCGTCCACTTCCCCCATTCCCATTAAAGATGATATTGGCATATCCGCTGTACTGTATAAATTAACCTAAATCACATCATTCTACCTACCCTTTCCACCCCCTCATCACTCTGCCCACCTACCTTTTTGCCCCCTCCTCACACCTTCCAACACTCATCTACTTATCCCTTTCCCCATCCTCATCCTACCTTGTCCCCCTCCTATCTTCTCCCTACCTTTCCTCCCCTCTTCTAACCACTCTTACCTACCCTTTCCTCCCCACCCTTCCATTCTTCCTGCCTACAAAATTATCACCACATAATAGCCACAACTCTACATCTCATATTTTACTGCAGTGAAATTTTAAAATGATTTTCTATTATATTTCAGTAATTCTATTATATTTCAGTAATTCATAAAATGTAATATTTTTATTGGATAATTTTATTTTGTAGGGTTCCTTTTAGGGTTCGTGTGGTCCTTAAAAGTCCTTAAAAAGTCCTTAATTGGCAACATCAGTTTTAGGGCCCTTAAACATCCTTAATTTATCTGATGGTCCTCAAAAGCCCGTTTTTTTTTTTTTTTTCCATTTGTAGTATTTATGCTTTTACTGAAAAAAAAAATAATATATTGGGAATGGGCATTATCGATGTGTGGGCGATTTAATGTATCATAATCTCCATATGAGAATCAGACAAAGTTTGAGCAGCACTGCGCATGTGCACAGCCTACCAGCGTGTTTTGTTTCATACTTTCATATCACGTGTCCGTACATGTGTTTTGCCCTCTGTTCAATCGTCGAGCGTTCAAAGTGATCGTTTTCTTTAATTTACGTTTGTGTTTGATATGTATTTTACATATGTGTAATGTTGAGTGAGTAAACATGCTGGGGAAGTGCATTTTCAACATTTTGTGGCTTGAAAAAGAAAGTTATAAATTGTGGCTTTCCCGAGACATGGCAGACAAGCACAAAGCAAGATGTCGACCATGTGGCAAAATTTTTTATACCGGCCGGATGGGTGAATCAGCCTTGAAAGTACACATGGCAGGTGAGTGTCACGTTTCATTGTATTTATTTCATATTTTATTTTCCTTGTATTTTGTTCGGCGTGTCCACATAAACTTGTTTAAATTCCACGGTATGCCAACGTAGCCAGTCCCAATAATCGCGTGTCCCGAAATGTTAAGATTCAGCAGTATTCACAATACAGCTTCACGGCGCAGCGAGACGAACTGCAACAGGCGACGAATGCTGGCAATATCCAATTCATGTACATATTAGAGCGACAAAATTATGTCGGCGCGAACCTCAATGCAGTTTTGTTCAGGGGTAAAGGAGTTGTAATATGAAATTTAGGTTTTTTATGTAACGTAAAATTGAGACAAAATATACAATGAACTTTAGCCCTAAAATTGACTAATTCATTGATTACAATAATAATTATCAAATATCCACGCTGGTTTGTTACTGAACTTCAAATCAAGTAATTTCATATAGGCCTAGGTAACTCAAATTTCATTAGAGGTACTAGGCCTAACTTAGTATTTTTAATTTATTCAGTAGGCCTTATATTTTTCTTAAGACAAAGTATATTCTGTTTGTAGGGACAAGGCACTGTTCGTTGATTGAAGAGAAGAGTAAATCACTGGGATTGACTGAGTTTCTCAGCCGGAAAACAACAATGCCCAAAAATACAACTGATTCATCTGCATCCACCTCAACTTTTGAAACACAAATAGTTGAAACTTGTGCTGTGTCAAGAGTGCAACAGAGTGCCAGCTTGAACTCTTTTGTTTCTGGGAAAGAAGTACTAGATGCAGAAATCCTGTGGACTTTAAAATGTGTTGAGAGTCACTTCTCCTACAAGTCCAGTGAAGATTCGTCAAAACTTTTTGCAGTGATGTTTCCAGACAGTTCTATAGCTCGTCAGTTTTCTTGTGGTGAGAAGAAAGTTGCCTATATGTGTCATTTTGGTTTAGCACCATATTTTCAAACACTTTTATTCAACTCTTTTCAAGGAAGTAGTCATTATGTGTTGTTTGATGAGACACTAAATAGAACCACTCAGAAAAAACAACTGGACATTCATATTAGGTTCTGGCATACAGATAACACAGTCAGAACACGATATGTTACATCAGCATTTATTGGGCGTGCCACAGCTGAAGACTTGCTGAAGACTTTTTATAGTTCCACACAGAAGTTAGACCTATCTAAATTGGTTCAGCTGTCAATGGATGGACCCTTCAGTGAACTGGAAGTTTTACAAGCTTTTGCAAGAAGACCTCAGAAAAGAATACGATTTTGAATGTATGGACATTGGGAGTTGTGGTCTTCACATTTTGAACAATGCATTCAAGAAAGGTGAAACAGCTACAGAATGTCACATCTCCTCTGTTCTTGTTTCCCTGTATTCACTATTTAAGGATGCCCCAGCTAGAAGAAAAGATTTCTTAAAGGTGTCTAAAACACAAGATGCAGGTGAAGTTTTGTCTTTGCCGCTGACTGGAAAATGTTCCTGCAGCCGAAAGGGCATTGCTAATGTGGGATGATGATTCAGAGTATGTTAAAAAAGTGGAAAAAAGGTCTTTGCCGAAGGTGTCATGCAAGTCATTTGGGATTGTTGCAGAGGCAACAAAAGACACCCTGATGACAGTGAAGCTAAATTTTTTTCTCTCTTTAGCCAAAATCATGAAACCATTTTTGGAACAAAGTGATCAACCGTTGCTGCCTTTCTTTGCTGAAGACATTTTACAGCTTGTTAAAAAGTGTACTCAGCTCTACAAGGTTCAGAAACCTGCGCATAATGATTGTGTGTCTACAGTTGACAATTTGTGTACGTTTGATTTCTCGTGCAAGAAATATCATGCTTCAGCAAGTGATATTAGTACTGGATTTGTTGGTGACAAGTTGTTGAAAGAGAAACTCTTCAAAGAGCAAGTAACAGAAAAGAAAGCAGTAGTAAAGCATGATTGTCAAAATTTTGTTTTGACGATGCTGAAGAGTTTGATGGTCAAGTGTCCAGTGAATTATTCTCTAGTGCGAAATGCTTCATGTATAGATCCATTGCTTATGGCTAAAGATTCTGTTGGATGCGTAGCAAACTGAAAAGTATTCAGATATATTTTGTTCAAAAAAAGAAAATTTTGCCTGAAGAATGTGATGAAATTTTGATTCGGTTTGGAGACTTTATAGAGAATGTTGTTAAACATTCAACAAGTGAGTTTTTGAATTTTGGCAGGACAGTAGGTCTAGATACATTTGTTAGTGGCTACTTTTTAGGGGCAGCATACAAAAAAGTTTGGGATGTAATTAAAATGCTGTTAATTTTGTCTCATGGACAGGCTTCAGTAGAAAGAGGTTTTTCAATTAATAAGGCTTCAGAAGTTGAAAACTTAAAAAGAGACATCATTGGTGTCCTGTCGAACAGTTTTCGACTACATCAAGTATTGTGGCACCATTTATGATGTGCCAATCACAAAAGAATTGAGGGTGTCAGCTTCTTCTGCTCGAGCAAAATACATGCAATACTTGGGAGAACAGCGCACTCAGAAAAATGCAGACAGTGAAATGAAAAAGAGGAAAGAATTGTGTGATCAGCTTGATATCTTGAAAAGGAAGAAGGTCAGTTTAGAAAAGAACATAGATGCCTCTGAGAAGTCTGTTGATGTTCTCGCACAGAAAGCGGAATCTTCCAGAGACATTGGACTTTCATTAAATATAACACTATTAGGAAGGATATTTCCGGAAAAAAACCGGAGCTGACTGAAGTTTAAATAGTTACTGTTCGTGTTCGTTCGTTACTGGAACAAGGTATTAAGATTTTTTGGTGAACAGTGTTATTTTATGATGTAAATAATATCAGAAAACTTATTTTTTCTCTCCGAGTGAAGAACTGTGGAATTACATCTTCTGTGTGGTAAGTTCATACAATTTTTTACCTTCAAACTCTGTTTTTATAGCCCATTGTGATTTTATTTTTGCTGTAAAAAGTTTTTGATGGTCCTTAAAAATATTTTTAAAAGTCCTTATTTTTCACTGCTCCAAGGGAGTACGAACCCTGTATTTGTAAAATTGCTACCTTTATTGAATTTCTTTTCATTGCTATGTAAATTAAAGCATGTGATACTGTACATATTTATTTACACACAGCAGAAAGACACAAACTGGCTGACAATATAAACTGAGCAGGGCTTTCAAAAACCACGTTATCCTGAACCACTTAAAAAACTACTGGTATGCACTCAGAATAATTCAATGCTAATTGAGTCTGTGTTGGTGCAGGAAAAGGATTACACGAGGGTAATAATAGGGAAGAAACCTAGATTAAAAGTAACAATGAGGGAGAGAATAGTATTCTCCCCTTCCCCAACATCCTTTCACATTGAATCAGGCCTGACAGACAGTATCTATGTCCTCTGGGTGCAAAGTACACTACTGTCCAAGACAAACTTACCCGACTGCCCTATTGTAGAAGAGTTTGTAGGGTGAGCAAGGACAACAGCAGAACGAAGACTGGCCTCGTGTCAACAGCATTGCTAGCCGGATCGCTCTTGTCTGGAAGTAGTTGCAATACATTAATTATCAATGCAGGTACATATTTCTTTCAATAGTAAAATTATTGTTAAAGTTACAAAAAATTTATTCTGTGATGTACCTATGTACTGATGATAAGTTGCTATCTTTGGGTAGTCTTACTGATTAACAAATCACATAAAATAAACAACTGCTGCCGAACATTTGGAGCTTTTATATACTCTAGTGAAGTGAGTGAGTGAAGAGATTTTGGTCAGAGCTTAACATTTAGGTATTTAATGCTGGTGATGAGTGACATAAGGTGAGTATGGAGCAGCACCAGAATGAATGGTGGGGGGGACGAGATATCCCCTTGAAAACCAGCCGACCAGCGGCATCGTCCATACGATTCCCAAGTGTGAAAATCCTGGAACCGACTCCGCCGGGATACTCTGGTCTCTGGCAGGCTGTGTGCCACTCCTATACCAAACTACTTGTGGGCAAACTTGAACAACACTTTTTACATCACCAAAACATACAACAATACTTTCGAACCTGTTTCATGACATCTTCTGAATGGTTTAGACGTCTACAGGGGAATCTCTCGTGGACTTCCTCAACAACCTGAACTCCCACAGTGTTTTGAAAGTCACTTGAAACTGCTCAAATTTGTACACCATCTTTCTCAATTTAGAATGGAAAAATTTTAAACAGCTGCTCACGCCAAACATACCAACCGTATTTTGTGCAGTCACTTTGACAGTTACCATCCCTTATATTGCAAGACATACCTTCCGTACAGTCTAGCAGCTAGAGTCAAGTATATATGCTCACTAAAAATTACATGAACAGTGTGAACAAATAGCCAAATCATTTACTGACTACGGTTATCCCAAATCTAAGATAGCCTTAGTTTTCTACCTCGAAGGTCTTAACAGAATTAAAACAATCTTCAACTGTAGTTACAAAATACTGGCTTCCTCACCACTCATTCACAACCTGTTCTCCAAACCTCTATTAAAAAAGCTGGTGCACCATAAACCACCACCCAGCTCTGCTCTCAGCACCCCTGCCACAGAACTTGCTTCAGCACTTAAGCAACACATTAACATACCGCTTCTTTCCATAGAAGACTCACCAGCCCTATATACACCCAGAGTCGAGGCAACTACAGCTGTGCCACACAGAACTTATATCTACCAGATGCAATGCACCCAGTGAAATGCAGAATACACTGGCTTAGCCATGAACACACTTGGACAGAGGACCTGCCGAAAAACCAGTTGCTGCACATGCAGACTCCCATAGACTAACTTTTGACTCCTGTTACAATACCAGAGAAGTGAACAACAATGCAGAACTGACTCAAATGTAACTAGCACATCAGTATGTCACCAAATTCAAACAACCACTCACTCTTAACATAAGATAAAACTACTGACTTGCCACTTTCTCAGTCTTCCCACTACACCCAGTCTGCCATTCAGATGCTAGGTGTACATACTACAGCTTACTGTCCACCTTTATTTTCTCACCTGCAAATGTAATTCTGTGAGTACTTGACAATTTCTGTCAATATGTTATTGTAGTTAAATGCAGAAAAGTAAAGCTTTCAGATTAATATGTGAACTTAGTCAACTTTTATGGCATACCAAAAATACTGTAAATATACTCACAGTAAGACAGTTTAAAATCATAAAACATACAGTACACTATATTACAAATCCTGACGTTACGAATTACTTGAAGCTAAAATTATTATAAAGAACCAAACATGTTAATAAATAATAAGTTAAAAAAAAATTACAACTGTACATACCTTCAACTTTAGATGGTGCTGCTTCACCATAATCTGAATAAAGCAAAAACAAATTGAAAATAATTACCAATTCAAGCATAAGAAATTATATAATGCAAAATTATATTTTTAAAAAATTATAAATTTAAATATAAAAGTACTGTATGATAACAGTAATTATTTGTGACTTTTTTCCATGAATAAAATAAAATATGTATGCTATCTGGACATAAAAATAAACTAAGAAAACAAAAACCAGCTGAATACTACCAGAATAATTCCCCTGAAAAAAAAAAACCATGCCATAGACTACTTACAGAAATTGTGTATAGTTAAAAAAAAAAAAAAAATGCTGCAGGGTGCATAGTAATTAATTTAACTGCCTTACAAACATCTATTTACAGGTATAGTATTAGATCAATCTTGTATTTGAAGCTAGGAATCAATAATGTGTGTGAGAAATGATAATCTGTGTAGGAACTGTTAATCAGTATTAGAATTTTTTAAGGTGTTTCAAATTTTCTCATCTTTTCGACTTTTTCATTGGAATTATCTTGTTGGCAGCAATGCTGACATTGGAGATATATGTGTTAAAATTACATTAATTTCAGCAGTTTCCAATTCCCAGACTAACGAAGGCTAGCAGATTGGAACTGGTTGGACTACACTTGCAGCTGTAGTACATTTCACATAATGTCCATAAATTTCTACAGCTCTGGGAAATTTTCTGTTAATTGTCGTACATGTTTTATGCAATGTCAGCTGATATTTTTGAAGCTAAAATTAGCTGAAAATATCTATTTCATCATATGCAGAGTATTGTGGAGACATTATAATGGAAACAGTGCAATCCCTCAGTTCTGTCAAAGTTTCGTGAAGTTATTGTTAAAATGCTACACTAACAAATAAAATATGAAGAAATTAAATTTTTTACTAGAGCTTTTAATTAATTTATTGCATACCTAAAAAAAATTGTCCAACTACAGCAAATTTAAACCAAATAAATAAAATGCCAGATGTACGATTCCTTTGCAAAACTGTTAAAGATCAAATTTTCCAACAATTTTTACCTTTTATGTTGAAATATTGAGTAGCAGATCCTCTTGACGATCCATAGGAATTCTTGGAAGATAATGTCACTTCATAGTCACCTGGCGCAAGACCGGTAAGTGTGTGTATCACCTGGTACTGGTTGCCCACTGGGTCCTCGACAATGGGGTTCTCTGTCCTCCACTCATGCGTCTGCAAGAAACAATCAACATGTAATAATGCTTAATAAGTCTTCAATTTAATTACAGGGAAAAAGCTACCTTTAATTTAGTTAGCTAATTTATAAATATTATTTTTCCCCCTTATAATAATGTATAAACTCTCAATTTATATACTGTATGTGCTAATTATTCACTGTACAGATTACTCAAGGCACCTTAAGGGTGTTCACGTGACAAAAAGTGCATAGTTTTATATTTGTACGACATAGTGTTGGTGTTATAGACGTTACTTGTGGCTAAAGTTTTCACTAGTGAAACTTTTTTAGTTCACATAATAAGTCTTCCTGTAGCAGCACGTCAAAGTCAAAATTCGCAAGTTACGGGAACATGCTAATCAAAAACCAACTGACTTACTCTAATGGCATAATTTACACTGAAATTAGATAGTATGGACCATATGATAAAAGATTTAAAACCACACAACCAATTCCCTTTGTATTTTTTTGAAAATGGCCTTATATAAAAAAAATTATCGTTATTTTTAGTATTTTTTTTTAATACAAAGAAATTACATTGTATGTATAGTTTTGGTTGCAGCACAATTTGTATGCATTTTTGAATGCCTAACCTCCAGTAGTTTACATTTCACATTGTAACCACGGTGTTCAAATTTTCTTCGCTGCATGATCACTCAATATTTATTAACTTGCTTTTATTTCTTGGCAGGCCTAACCTTCAATCACAAATTGGAAAACATATTTGAATGAAAACAATAAACATAGACACGTTCGCAAATATGGAGCTGTATTGGTCATTGCCATAGAAAAGAAAGTGCATATAGTTATGGAACTACATTCTACGTTCACGTGCACCTATGTGCTTAAGGCCAGGATTACAATGACTTCACGTATCACTTACCACTTATCACATTCATGTGTATGTAATATGTAATCAATTGAGGTGCTGTATTACAATCCTCCACGTAAACCTTAAGTCGTGAAAACAGTCATCAAGCATGATATTATAGAGCCTTGGAATTAATAATCTCTAACAGCCCACAATTGTTTCTTTACATTTGTAAACTATGACGAAGAAATTATAATTACTAAAATTAAATAAGTTTAAACAAAACTGTCATATGAAGACATGCTTATGGTAATTGTAGGTTATATTGCAGGTTATATGCTAAGTACAATTGTGATATCTTTGGTATTAATACCTATATTTTTGTTATGTTGAGAGTTTTTTACCTAGTAGAGAAAACTGTAAATGATGCAAAATAAAATAGAGATGTTTACAAAACGTCCCAACAATTTAATTCTGTAAAATAAGACTTGAAAATACGACCACTTGGTAGGCCTAGGCAAGGCCGCCTAGCAGAAGTCGTATTTCGTCAAAATTTTACTTTTTACAGCTGCTTGAGTACAGCCAGTAGTATTATTATTCCTGCATTATTTTTAACTGTAGCACAGTTATGATTCATTTGGAATTTATTTTAAGTTACGTTGGGATAGGGTACCTACAAATGACCTAGGCCCATAACCACCAATTGTTTCCCTATTTCTACATTTTATTTTAACCTTTGCACTCTAATAAATAGTTTGGAAGTTGAGGGTGTTATGTACACTGAATTCAAATAAAATTCATGATATTACAAAGTTAATGATGTAGGCCTTATAGATTGTTAATGGTTCTGTCGCCACGATACAAATACAGGATCATGAAACCAGTTAATTATCATCTGGTAATTACATTAACGCCTAAATTAAATGTGGAATTCCTAAATAATGTTACCACGAAAATATCATAAAAAAGAAATGCACAAAATAAAGTCAAAGGTAACATGACACAATAGAAGATATTAATTCCTCCAAACTGTGATCACGTAGTATAACTTCACGTGTCACTTTAAAATAAAAGCTTAACATCGACAAGCTTTTTGTTACGTGAAAGGGAAAGTAAGTAACAAGTGGCACAATTGTGATAGGTCCGGTCCCCTTCAAGTGCGTTTGTGAAGGTGTTCCCTGCTTATGTGAAAGTTAAAGAAAATAAAGTTAACGTGAAGTCATCATAATCCCAGCCAAACAGTATAAGCACTACATGCACGTAAGCGTAATGGAACACGCCCTACATTACAAGATGTTTTGTTTACAACATCCACCATTTTGCAAAGCAAATGCAAACTAGTGTTTAATCACGTAAAACAGAGTGGTGGGGAATTGGGAGTTCCTCAAGGAAACCACGTCTCCAACATTAACATAAGACAAATTTCTAAAGTGTAAAAAATTGAGGCAGATCCCAGCAAATATGACTTGGATTTCCAAATTGAGAGGCAAGTGGTCCAACCACTAAACTGCATTAAGTCATTTGAAGACATAACTATGTTTTACACTAGAAAATAGTGCTTACTTACTTTTGTTTTCCTGTAGCGCAGATTGTATTCTGTGATAGGTGCATGTGAGTCTACGACCCACTGTAGCGTTACGCTGTTGCCAGTAGAATTTGAGGTGATGAACTTGGCAATGCTAGGCACACCTAAAATAAAATTAAATTGTTATACTACATACAGAAAATATATAACACAACAAATTTAACAATATCAAAAGTTGTTGCGTATTGTCTACGTCGTTTCTGTAAAAATACATACACCTCAGACTGCCAGCTACTCTACACATAATTGTTAACAATATACGTATTGTCTTGCCTTTACAAAAATCAAGGATCTGGACATATTTAACATTGAATGAAAATTTTCATTAATAAACAAGGGACTCACATTCAAGAGGACCTGGGATTTAAATTTTCCGTGGTTTCCGAAATATTTCTGGGGGATTTACTGAAATGGTTTCTTAACAAAGGCTATTGTTAATTCCTTTTCATGTTCCTGTCTTTGTGTTAAGTTGTTTCTCAACATCTCCAATGACTTCACTGAGACATCAAGCTGATTTGACTTCATTAACACGAAACAGTGAGTGTGGCATGGTGGCCACACACCAGGAAAAGTCAGGGACATTTAAGCCAGGTCAGGGAAACATGGGAAAATCAGGGAATTTTGTAAGGGGTCAGGAAAAACTTTGACTACTGCACTAAATAAATGCAGGACCTAAAACCTAAAACACAATCTGTCTTGTGTACATGAATGAACTTTAGGTACTAAAGATTATGAATTTGTTCGGAGAAGTAACAGTGCCAGGACACAAGGCGCTTAACTCAATGAAAACATTTTTTTTGTGAAAATGTTAGTAATGCTGAAACAATTTGGTGTTCAAACAACTTGTGACATCACACAAGTCTCTACAATGTGCTGAAAATTATGTGTCGTTCGTGACACGGATATAGCAAGTTAAATGCATCTCCAGAGAATAAGATTAGCTACATGATTTTGCAAGGACTTTGTTCCATATTTCCATAACTAAATGAAGAAGATAATCAGTGGAATGTCCAGAGTTTGTGGTAGGGTTTAACGAATAGCTGGAAAAATGGCTCTTCTTAAGTGGTTCTGGAAGGAAGACGGTCATTGTATTTCAAACTGTTACTTTTCCCCCAGAGATTTTTAACCATAACCAATTATTGGATTAATGAAACACAGGTTCTTCTGGTCTGAATGCTGTGCTATAACAAAAAAGAGTGGGGACAAAGATAATGTTTGTGCCCTGTTATGAAGCTAGGCTTCATTCTAAGTGATTCTGTGTGGAGAAATAATGGTAGACCTAGATACTGTACATTTTATTAGTGTCTTGACTAAAAAGTACATTCGAAAGAATGTTACTTGTCCTTTTGTTATATTAAGACTAATACAAGCCTGTTTGTTCTTAAAAATGAGTGGTTTAAGTATGTCAAGTTTGGTCAGGGGAAAATATCAGGTGGTAGAGAATTCTACTTTGTTTTTTCTGTGACCACCATATGTGGCTGATTTTCCTGGGCATCATGACAACATATGTATTGCAAGCTACTCGTGATTTTCTAGGGTACGAAGTTGTTAGTCGTGCAACATGATGATGTGTAGTGTTTTCTGGTCGCTGTTGTTCACGTGTACTGTAGTCAGCTATTGGCAGACGACCAGCGTTCCTTTCTGATGTGTTTGTCAGCTAGGGTTGAAAAGCACACTGCGACTCTTTGGGAGACGTCCTGCAAGTCGACAGCTGTTATGAGGTGTTTAAGGCGTGCCTGTTAGAGCACGTTGGTCCCTCTAGTACACGGTCACTGATGAAGAAACAAAATGTAGATCGTTTTCAGCATCCCGAGGACAAAATGTAGATCGTTTTCAGCATCCCGAGGACAAAATGTAGATCGTTTTCAGCATCCCGAGGAATACGTGTCGCATATTCAGGACGTTAAAAGCTATACCAGCGCTATGAATCTGAAGCATGCGGAGAGTAAGTCGATCATCTTATGTCTGAGACCCGTTCCCATAGGTTTGTTTGTAGTCGGCCCGATACCTTTGAGGAGCTCAGGGTTTTGGGTCTCATGATTGAGCGCGAGCTACAACTAGAACACGAATTTCATCGCACTTAAAACATGCTCCTGATCCTTTGTATGAACATGATTCAGTTGTTACAGCCCATCAAGAGTACGTCTGTCACTACTGCTTCATCTAGGCCATCAATTCGTTACCGGTTCATGATGATATCGTCATGTGTCGAGCACCACTGCGCTAGGAGCTCGGTTGCAAGTGTGTATTTCTAGAAGGTCTTTAGGTTAGAAAGCGTGAGAGATTGATGTGACCCTTCTAGAGTAGTTTGTAACAGAACTATCCTCAATCCAGCAAGTGACTACTGGATGAGCCAACAAGGAAAACTAACTCGCTAGCGCAGGACATCATATTTATATAAATAGAGGGTAAGGCAGATATCACTCGCCTTATTGGATATTAGGAGGTTGGTACACAAGGTGATCTCATAAAAGGAGAAAGGCAAAGTAATCAGTTTCACAGGGTGTTTGTATTCATGAACACAAGTTACAGTACTTGTCACAGCATGATGAATATAATACTTTCTTCGGTACAATATCTACAATCAGGGTTTGAGCCAATTACAATCTGATGACATATATTATTACACTGGGGTCTCAATATGAGATAGACAACAAGGGTACAAACTGAAGATATGACACATTGATAATAACAACATAAATTGCCTCAGGGCATACTCTGATGAACACAATTTACATGGCACTCCGGGCCGTTAAAATACTAGACAAGAATTAAGACCTGCTTGTGGCCGAGAATGTGTGGCGATCATCTCTTTGATCCCGAGAGGTTACAATAGTTAAAAGCCTCTGACATTAGGGCGCTGCAGCTATTGACAATACTTGATTAACAACAAATACTGACTTACTGGTAATTATACTGCGATCTCTCTGATCCCGGGGAAAGTTCACTACATTCCATAACTTTCAGTAGGCTTTACTAGACTGGGGAGTGCATGATAACACTTTATAACTGGTAATGCGGATGAAGACAAAGTACTAGGCATCATGGCTTGAAGAGCTCATAGGTTAGGTTGCCATGCTAAGAAGGGTAAGTCTCAACTCAAACATGAATGCGCAGGCAAGGCTTACTCATCAAGTCGTCCTGGCTAGAATGAGGGTTTGAGGTAAAGGTGGGATCGGGTTTAGGCACCCTTTTCAGGAAGCAACCCAAGGTAAGTAGGTGGGCAGGCTTAGGTTCCCTTTTCAGGAAACAACCCAAGGTTTAGGTAGAAGGATGGGCTTAGGCTCCCTTTTCAGGAAGCAACCCTTTCGAGGTAAGGAGGGGGAGTGCCAGGCTGGCCCGGCCCGAAGGCCGAGCCCCTGACTGACTAGCTGGGCGCAGCGCCCACCTTATATACCTCTGAGGGGGGCTGAATGTACCATTATCAAAATGGCCACCAGGCCTCTCGAGGCTGTCTGCATCTACAGGTGCACCACACACGCACAAAAGAAATACTCTCTCGTGGCACAAAGTTACTCTGTTACACAAATAAATTTCCCGACTTGAATTATAAATGCTATAACCACTATAATTAACACACAAGAACACTTAAATATTCTTAAAAACACATTTTAAGCAATAACAAACAAGTACAATTTATATTTACCTGCGTATTTCCCGCGATCGCCGTTTTAGTGCACTTTACAGAGTCTTTGCACGGGATTGGCACTACTGGTTGGCGTTCGACCGTATTTTTTAAACAAACACTGGTACAGGTTAACAAATGTTGCAAATGCAGTTATACATGGAAAATAAACATTGTATGACCACTCGGACATGAGTAAATACAGTTTCACGAATACAGCTTCGTCTTCATAACCTTACATGCAAACATATTATCCTTATGTAAAAATAAACGGCAATATGGCGATTGGCAAAGGTGCGGGTGAATACTACTACCCTTAGGCCTAAATGGTAAAGTGTTAAAAATCAGGTGCGAGCGTTAACATAATTTATAAGTGGGCATGGCGGAGTTGCATCAATTTTGCATGTGTAGACTATTGTGCTGGTCGGTGTTCGGTTTGTGTGTGTTTGAGTTTTGTTTGTGTGTGTTTGTGAGCCCTGTGTGTGTTGTGTTACATGTTAGGTGTGTGTTTTCTTCATGCTTAATATATATTTTACACTCGGCCTCGTATTTTTATAAATATTTAAGCGTTAGGCTTGCCTTATTTTTGCCCAAGGGGCCACTTAAATCCTGTATTGTGTTGTCATAAAACTAAAGAGTTGGAAATGTTTATATTTTATTTATTGTTTCTTTATGTGTATATTTATGCCCCCCATAACAAATGTAAACAAACCATGGACAGACACAATGCTAAAAATGCCAGGCGGAGAATTATGAACTTTAGAAATATAATTATTGTAAACGTAATAATATTAATTTTGCGTATTTATTCAATGCTTTGTTTACATTCTTTTTGGCAACACTGACATTTTCATGGTCTCGCGGGAAAGTGTGAGCGTATTCACGTACTTTTTTTGGTCGAGTAGTGGGATATTTGTGGGTATTGGAGTGGCCCGCCTGCTAGCCAGCAGACGGCCTCCCCTCCAGCGGCGACCATGTTCACCACCCACTACTGGTACTTTAAGCCCCCCTCAGGGGTACACAAGACAGGTGCTCACCTAGCCAAATCACCTGTCTAGGTCTCAGGTCTCCTCCCTGAGCAAGCCTAGGCACCTCCCCCATCCTCAAAAGGGTTGCTTCTTGAAAATAGAGCTGAAACCCTCCCTCCTACCTGTTCACCATTTACCTATCTTTCGTAGGTTGCTTCTTGAAAGTGTAATCTAAACCCGCCTCTGCCTACCCATCCTTCATCCAGGTTGCTTCTTGAAAATGGAGCCTAAGCCCGACATCCTCTTTAACCCCAGGGTTGCTTCTTGAAAATGTAATCTAAACCCACCTCTGCCTACGCATCTTTCATCCAGGTTGCTTCTTGAAAATGGAGCCTAGGCCTGGTCTTACCGATTCTTGTGCCGAAAGCTTGTAATAGGAGCTGTTGAAATGCGCCCTAGCCGCGCGGGTAGTAATAAGGAAATGCACCCTACCGCGAGTCATTATAGTTGCCACACGGCGTATATCTACGACCACCGGATGCAGAAGTTCAGTTAGTCTATGGAAAGTTCTGGGGCTCCGTTGTAAGTGACCACACAAGTAAAGTGTATCAGTGAAAATTGTGTTTACCAACCAGTATTGTAAAGTGCCAGTGTAAATAACAGTGATTTGTGGAATTGTACATATTGAGACACAATATAAACAGTTCAAGTGAACTTCTCTAGTTTTATTTCTCAGTTAAGAACACATTGGAAACATTTTAATAGTTACACGAGAAAGAATACTTTCCGTGCCAAGCTATAACACAGTTCAGGCACCAGGTCCACTAACTCTTAAAACATTTTCACTAAAAATACTAAGCTTATTTTCATTGCAACGCAGTAAATCATATTTTGACATAAATTATGAAAGTTGAGGATCTAGAACAAGGCGAAAATGACAAGCATGATACATACATGGCAATCAGTTAGATGATGCACAATGAAATAGAGTAAGTGTTTCAAGATTTAATCAACACAAAACATATCAGTAGCCGACGTTAAGTAACTAACAGTATCAAAGTATGAACAACATTGTAATGAAACTACTTTAAGCAAGGTGACAAGCAGGGACTTATAGGAAGAAGCAGCAGTCTGCAGTAGCACTAGAGCAATATTCCTACACAAGTATGTGTTTGATGTAACTGAGATGTTTTACCTGTAAGCTCGATGGCAGCTGTTTGCGCACCGACTGAGTTCTGTGCCCCGCATGTGTAAGTGGCAAAGTCTTCCTTCTTCGTTTTCGTAATGCGAAGTGTGTGGAGGTCTCCTACCACATCCATCTTGACGTGGCTGTTGCTCGACAGAGGTTTCCCACTCTTTGCCCACGTGACTGTCGCCAAAGGCAATGCTTCAACTTTACACTGGAGCTCCGACATGTAGCCCACACCTGAGTTTACCACCTCTTTCATCACTTGTATCGTCGGGGCATCTGCACACACCACAAGGCCAACATGCAACTTTTGAAATGCTAGTAACTTCATAAACTGGCGCTATTTTGCACTGCACAAAATTACTTAGTTCAATTTGGTAAAGGTAAAAAATAAACTTTGCCTGCACAGGCAAAACTGCTAAGCTTAAGGGGCCTCAATTGATAGGCTGTGTTTGTGTCTCGCCGCGCAAGCCACTCAGCTGGCGCACAGAGCTTTACTATTTTCCTTTTTCCTATGAGACTTTAAGCAGTGACCACGTTATTTTATTTGTGGACAGCCAAAGTCTAACGCTTGTTTCTATAGTTGTGTTTTTCAAATCCAGTTGTTATGTTTCCAGATACGGCACTCTGAAAAAGCCATTTTTGACCATTATGAGGGCCCCGGGGAAAAAATGTTTCTAATAAACTTGTCAAATTTTCAAAACTATAGCGACATAGTTTGTGAAGTGTGTGTTCTTTTTGTAAATATACAACTATAATGTACGTTAAATAGTTTCGTCAAAAAAAGAATAGCCATAACTTGCAACACATTTGAAGCGCAGGTAGAGAGGCCCCTTAAGGGTGTTGATAAAAATCATAATTTTATATCTTTATGAAATAGTGTTTGTTTTGTAGACGATACTTGTGAGAATAGTTTCCTCGCACAAAACAATTTTAGCTTTCATGGTTTCTTGTAACGTGCAACAAAGTCAAAATTGGCTTGTTCTGCTGCCATGCAAATAGTGAAAACCAACTGACCTACTTGATTAAAATAATTCACTGTGATATTACATCCCATGAGCTATGCAATAATGTATTTTAAAGTCAATAACGTAATACTGTATTTTCAATTTTTTTTAAAAATCACAAAAGTACAGGAAAAAAGTTCGAAATTAAGATTTATTTTTAAATACAAAAATAGTTCACTGGATTTTTTAAAAATGTTTTACTACATAGCCCATGGCATGTTATTTTCCATACCCAAGTTAATTGGTTTTCACTATTTGCATAGCAGCAGAACATGCAAATTTTTACTTTGACACACCGTTATGAGAAAACTATGAAAGCTAAAATTGTTTCCATAAGAGGAAACTGTACTCACAAGTATCATCTGCAAAACTAACACTGTCTCATACATTTAATTGTGGCACAACAGATTATGCTGAATTGCATCATTCTGGGTGAATAAATGTTTGCACATTAAGTTGGCTAATATTATGTAGGGTTGTTGTTTTGTAATTCTTCCACACTGACTTTAAAAAAAAGGTAGACAGCATTTATTTACCTACCACACACTTTTAAACCACAGTTCACCTTCACCTTCCTCCCATACAGTACTATCTAACCAAACATTTTGAGTGTTTCAGTTCCTCCAGTGAAATGCAAAGAAGCCTATGTTTATGGTATTTAGTGTGGGAAAAAAAAAGAAATACCAAATTAGCACTAAGTAATTCAATTCAACATGCGGCCAACTCTTCATTATCAGCGTTAATCAAGGGGCAATGCTCTAGATAATCAAAGTGAGACCACGTTAACCGATTCAAGCTAGGAAGTTGTACATTTCTTATATTATAGCAAAGTCAAGTACTATCCTGCTAAAACTAAGTGACTTTGTATACATGAGGCCCTGTTTTAGAGGATTTTGCAAAATCAAGGTTTCACTGTAATTGTTTCTACTGTTTTTGTGATGACTGTATTTTTAAGCTAAAACAAGAGCAGATACCTATCAAAAATCTGTTTGGCAGTTTTGTTTAAAAAGGTTTTTGCCATGATAACTTTTTTAAAGCAAGGAATTATCCAATTTCGACTAAAAGTCCACCAGAATTTTGTTAATGACATAATTAACTAACACCATAGTATTTACTACCTTAAAGGCCAGCCAACATTGAGAAAATTATTTTAAACAAAACTGCCAAACAGATCTCAGTGTTCTCTCCAGGCCCATTTTGCCGGGTGCCCCACCTGGCTAGTTTTCTCTGCCATCCGGCTAAGAAACAGACATTCCCATCACCACCATCAAGCTTATTCCACGATGCACCCAGCTGGTCTCGTGAACCACCCAGCTCTAAATTTGTGCTGGGGAGAACACTGGATCTTTTGTATCTGCTCTCATTTAGACATTAAAAATTAATATCACTAAAAAAAGGTACAAAGGTGTTGTAGTTAATCCACATAAAAGATAATTAAGAGTTTACTGTTGGTTAGTCACATTACTTGCTTACAAAAGACAACATTCAGTTTTGTATACTCTGTTTGGTGTAACTTTTTTGTAAAATTTTATAGCTGCTTAAGGACAACAATTTTTAATAATTTGTAATATGAGAAACAATGCAAGATATTTTTAATTCTATAATGTAAAATAGATGTCCATTTCACAATTTGTATTTTAAATTTTGTTTTGCAATGTCATTAAATACATCAGTTATTGCCCATAAGAAACAATCAAATTTTATTGAAAATATTTAGCTTATAGTGAAGAAACCAAGGTTTCTGTAACTAATGCAAATATAGTAGTTATAAATTGTATGCAAACTCACATAACTGATAACTATATCAGTATGACAGAACTACTTACACTGCACGTGGATGGTTACCCGCCTAACATCATCATGGCCCAAGCCGTTTGTTGCTGTGCACTCGTAGCTTCCAGCATGCTCCAGCTTCACTGAAGATATGTGGACATTGCCTTTCTTCACAGCTTCTTTCCCATTTGGCATAACACTGCCCTGGAAGTTAAGTGAATGCATTTATTTTATAGTTCTGAATTTTTTCTATACCAACCTTTAAAAAAGCCCTGTGATACATTTTCTTGTCCCAAGTAAATAAAGTATGTTAAGTTTTATGCACATATATTAATTTAATTATAATTTCAATAAATAGTATTGAGGGTAGTGAGAAAGTGCAATATGGCTGTCTAAAAATAAGTGGTTTTAGTGTGAAATATTCATGTTTATATCTCAGTTAAGTGTAGAGATACATTCAGTATAATATAATTTGACATTAACTTTTTTCCATAGTTAAAATATTAAGAAACCTTTTCATATTATGAGTCTATTTTAGCAGTTAAACTGTCTATACAGAAACTTGAGCGCTGTCTACATGCTTCAATTAGAGTTCTTTCTCATTTATGTAATGACACTACATTATCTAACGGATCCTGACACAACACTAAAATTAAAATAATGAACATACTCTAATGACGAACACCTACATTAAGTACACTAATGGACAAACAAATACTACTGTAATTGTAAAATTTTACTTAACATCAACTTCATGTACTGACTGTATCTAAAGTACAGGCACCTGAATTCCATTGAACCTACATTTTTTTACAATAGGGTAGAAAAATTTTGTTCTTGCATACATTGTTTTAAACTTTAGTTATACCTCACCACTTTAGCAACAGTTAAGTGATATTACTTGCGTTATTTTTACTAAAGAAATATTTACTCTATTCATATTACAAATATTAACTCTTCGTGACAAGGTGGCTTGTGTTGTTATGTTGCTTACATAATAAACTGGGCATGTAACTCACACTCACAAATATATATGTTACAGGAAGGCCACATGCTGGGCCATACACACATGCAAAATACTTATTATGAATACATGTAAACAAAGGATTATAAAAAGAGTGTTTCTAATATTATTTAATTTATTGTGTCACAGAGAACTTAGTTTGTCTTACTATGCGTATGATGCAATATCACCTGGAGGTATTTTTACCTTATATTTTCCCATAAAATTGTATGATGAGCATTCAGTATTAGCAAGTCCTGTCTTGTACAGGATTTCTTGTATAGTGTGACAAAGAATTATCCATACATACACCTGATAGCAACTGTTGACACCAATAGGTAACAGCATCAGTTAACACTTTCAGTGTACCAGTGTTTGTTTAAATATTTTGTCGGTATTGAGTTGAATAAAGTGTTCCTGCACTCCAAAGAAAATAATAAATATCATTCACCACATTGAAAAAAAGAAATGACATTGTGTTTGTTTACTTGATTCTATTGGAACAGAACTATATTAACTCATTCAAAATGATGAAAATATACTTATTGAAGGAAAAAAAAATTCAAAGCCTGAATTTGAATTTGCTACATGTGATCAGTAATTTGTGTATTCAGCTTTATATAAACCTTTAATTGATAAATGACTAGATTGTTGAATGTGAGAACACTGTATTATATTGTCACGGAGTGAAATTTTTGAAATGTACTTAATCACTGTTGGAGTGTTTTAAAGTCATTGACTCTGCTGTGGGAAGGAAGAGGTCTCGTTATTTCGCAACGAACACTGGCCTTTGTGTTGGGTTCACTGACTACTTCTGAGAAGAGGCTTGACTAGTGTGGGTCAGTTACCCGTACCTAGCAAGATGAACAGTTTTCACCAGGCAACAAGAGGTGTTAGTTGTGAAACTCCGTGCCCGGGAGTAGGCCGCTACCGGGATTACTGGCCAGAGCTTTGCTGACTCAGCAGGAGAGTCCGTGTCGACGACAGGCACGTTTTTCAGAGAGTTGTTACTTGGCCGGCGAGGTGTTAAGATGTAGCTGTTGGGACTCCGTGTTTCGGGAAGGGTGGTGCTCGGCCCACCATTGGTCACAAATTTTAAAATGTTAAGAAGATGCTAAACTGTGCCGTGAGGATGCAGGGCCTCAAAGGGATAGTATCCAGGAGGAGCAGCTGCCCTGAACGACTTTAAGGGCGCTTGTCGGGATGTCGGGATTATGAGGGTTCTGGCAAGGCTGGTGTTAACTCTTCAAACACATGAGTACCCTTAGTTTTAAAATTTTTAATCTAAATTTATATTTACAAGTAGGTCCACTTGTAAAAGTAAAGTAAAAGTCCACATTAATTTTAAAGTCCGTGTCGAGAGCTTACTTTCTTAATATTAAGCCTCAGTCTAGGCACCTGATGTTTTTGGTGGTTAAAGAGAAACTGGGAATTAAATCCATAAATCTACTTGTGAGTACGAAATAGTTTTCCAGCTGTTAACTTTGTTAGTCAAAGCTTAAATGCATCATTTTAAAGAAGTATACATTTTCTTGTTAAACTTTCTGTTGATAAATTGCTTAAACTCATTATTGTTATTTTATAAAATTTCATTTCATTATCTGTGATAATTTCATGTATAAATTTTGCTAACTTATTACATCTTTGCTCTATCAGTTTTCTAGATTTTGTGTTGACTACAGTTATTTCTCAGCTTTAGAAACACAGTACTTACTTTATTTGAATTTAAATATTTAGTTCAGTAACGAGAGGTGACGAGTCCTGTATAGAGCTTTTCTAACTAGATCTTGACGGTACCTATATCTTCTAAGCGGGTGGTTATGTGCTTACCATCTGGGTTGTCATTTCATGGCCAAGCTACGTCCTACAATAACTAAATTATAGTTTGTTAAGTCTTGGTTTTGATTTTATGTTGTACTGAATGTACACACTTTTGAGTGCTTTGACCCCATTTTGTGCACTTATTGCATTTAGTTGGGTTTGTTTCAGAGAGACACATGTAATTAAGTTACGTTCGCCGTATTGTCCAACACCCACGTAACAAGGGTTAGAATCCCTAAGAAAAGTGGTTTTAAGTCACAACAACACCAGTGAACTATCTCAGGCGTTACAATATTTTCACTCTTTGCTGCAGAAAAAAACATTTTGATTATGCTTAGATAGTGGGGAAAAAATTTATATTTTTCAGGAAAATACTGTATTATTGGTTAATTTTAAACACAAAAACCAATGCAACATGTTTACACAGTCACTAAATTCCATATTCCACAAAAATCATATCACAATTGTGAGGTATTTGGCCATCCCACCCCACCTCCATCTAGAGTTTTTCTTTTTTTTGCTGGATACATTTTTTTTATATAGTGGTTTTCATTATTCATTAAAGTAGGTTCATAGAAATTTGATTGGGTTGCCCTAATTATAACCCGGCAGCAGTATGGACACAGGATCCCAGGATGCTGAGCTAAAGTGTAAGGTGATCTGAGTTAAAAGTATTTTTTTTACATTTTCGGTCGTTCGGTTAAGTTTACATGCCCGGCCTACTGTAGCTTGAAGTGTTGTGTGATAGTGCAGTAAAGGCTAACAAAAAAGTAAGCCTTTTAATAAGTATAA
>PNEQ01042267.1:0-15321 GCA_003012365.1 Medauroidea extradentata | reverse complement strand
ACAAATAACTGACACTAACTGCGTGTTCTAGGCAGCTATCTGACGGCGAGAAAGCGAATTAACAGCAGCGGACGTAAATGTTCGGGGTTTAAAGTATTTGTAAGAACTTTGCACAATCGCCCGAATATATTCGGGTTTTTAAATTTATGGAAAAATTAAAATCCCGAATATTCTCGGGATTTTAAGTTAAGAGGTTAAATTCCATATAGCATTTCATAAGAGTTTTGAGAGGCATTTATTGCAAAAACGTACAAACCATAAGTTCGGAGCTTAAATCCATATATCACGAAATAATGACAAGTGTACCTACATCCTAATGTTTTTGTATTGCTTTGCATTAACTGTCTATTTTATTTTCTGAAATGAGTAATATCAGTGTTAACACGGCCAAAGCATTGCCCTCTCTCATGCCATGTTAGTCAATTGTTCTTTAGTTTTTAGCTCACATTGTTTGGGAGCATCTTCAGCAACTCCTCAGGACACTTACCTAGTTTCTGATTCAGTCATTATCATTTGATTTGACAGTGTAAAATTTCTGGTACAGCCTTGTTTTGTGTCTGAGAAGTCGACTTGTCACCCTCCCTAGGTCTCGAGCTCGGAAACTTCGCAAGGAATTCAAATCTTAAGGCCTTCTGGCAAATATTAAAATAGCGTAAGATAACGGTGGGCCGTAGCACCATGTCCGCATCAAATTTCTCTGTTAGAGAGTGCTTCTGTTTTGTAACAGCATTCTGAATAAAGCGTAAGTGAAATGTGTGTGTTCCTTCAAACAATTTTACACCTAGATTCTAAATTCCTTAGTTCTAGAAGGTTCCAGAAAGCCATTAGCATATGGAGTGGCCCTGAAAGTTCCACCAAACATTTTTTAGGGGAGCCTACACTCTTGCAAAACAGTCTGACATTTAACAACGGTAAACTTAAAGGAGACCACAACACAAAAACCATGTTTTACTCATAATAACGAAGACGTTTACACGAATTCAAGGGTACATTTAGCTGCGTGCCGCTTCGTACAGTCGCTACGCGAGGAAACGCGAGGAGCTGTGACGTCACTGCACCACCTGCAGCCTGACTGCCGCGCTGGGAACGTGTTACTTCAGTCTGCCTGTTGTTTTCGCAAAGGCTGGAAAATGCTTGCATGTAGTGCCTACTGTTGTAGTTACACGACCAATAAGAGTGATATCTGTAAGCAGCAAGAGATATACTTCCACAAATTCCCAAACAGCAGCAAATCACCGAAAAGATTCGGCAAATGGGTTGCATTTTGTAAGTGGAATAATTTTTCGTCGGGTAAGTGTGTTACGTTGTGTTCAGCGAATTTAAAACTTACAGACTTCGACAAAACGCAAAAGTAGAAAATTAAGTTGCTGACCAAAGAAAAACTACAAGGACCTAAACTTAAACCTGGAACGGTCCCTACAATTACAACAATTGAAAAGTCACTTGGAGAATAAAGTTCAATAGCAGGAACGAATATTTCAGAATGTAACAATAGAGCTAAAA
Source organism: Medauroidea extradentata (assembly GCA_003012365.1). Lineage (NCBI taxonomy): Eukaryota > Metazoa > Arthropoda > Insecta > Phasmatodea > Phasmatidae > Medauroidea > Medauroidea extradentata. Next base: position 13,818 of record PNEQ01042267.1, on the reverse strand, counting down.
TATACGCTAACAAGAAACGTAAAGAGGTTGTGGGGGCATTAATGGAAAATTATGCAGCATTGAATCAAAATAATAACTGTAATGTAAGTAGTGAAAATGAAACTGTTATGAATACACAACTAGATTGCATCGAAACACGGTGCAAACCAGGCCATGAAGTTGCTTGAAAATATTTAGTCTTAGACTCAAAAGCAAGTACATGAACCTGTGAAAGTGGTAATTTGAATGACAGTTTTTATTAACCAGGTAAGATACCCAATACATTTAATAACATTAGTGATACATATAGTGAAAATATAGAAAGCAATGAAGAAAGTGACATTGCGGTGAAACGGAAAAAGAGTATCTATTTGTTCCGTGGACATGTTTCCTATCTCTTTTTTAGATCTCCTACACGTGTGAAGCCAAAGTCAGAAGCATTCCATGTTATTTTAAAGGGACTATGTTGTAAGTAAAATCCATTTGTGAGTGTGGTAATGAATTGGCTTGGTATTCACAGCATATTAATGGAAAACCACCACAAGGAAATGCATTGATACCATCAGCATTGTTGTTGTCCGACATATATTTGAAGCTGTTCCAGTCTTTCTGCAAAGCTACTAAATTACATATGTTTTCACATACAGTATTAGACAGGATTATTAATACAGTAACCAGGTCAGTAATGAGAAATTTTTGGAAAGAAGAAAAACAAAAATATTTAATTTTACTTAAAAATAGAAATAAACCTGTGTCGTTAGCTGGAGATGGCCAATACAACTCTCCCGGTTTTTGTGCTATATATTTGGTGTATTCACTTATGGATTTGGAAACAGGCCTTGTAGTAGATTTTGAACTTATTCGAAAAGGAATGGTAACTGCCTGTGAATTAAAAAAAGCTGCCTGCGCAAACATAATGGAAAGGTTTGTAAATAAAGAAAACTGTGATATAAAGCTATTCCATTCAGACAGACACAAAGGAATAAGATATTTATTAAAAAAACATGGTTTCCTAGTATTGAACACAAATTTGTTGTGTGGCATATTTCTAACAGCCTTATGAAAAAATTCAAGGCACTGGATAAAAAGCATCCAGGATTACACGCCTGGAAAACCAGCATAAATAATTATTTATGGTGGTCAGCACAAACCTGTAATATTGACACCTCTGTTTAGGTTGATAAATTAATATAAATACTAGCTGTCCTTTTGCAGCTTTGCCTGCGTGTAGCCTACTATAGAAAAGAGTAACTAACTTTTAATGACGTATTAATTGATGGTATTATTATATTCATTGTATATCTTTAAAACAACAAATGCAAACGGCTTAATCCAGTCCATTTCACTGAGCGTACTTTAATTGCAGAACATCTTTGCTTTTAATTCATCTTTATTTCTCTATAAAACAGCTGCCTGGCTGCGGCTTTGCCCGCGTGAAATTATGTACTGTAAACAGTAACTCTGGATAAAATATGTGATGACGGCATTTAACAGCTAGCGTATTCAATAACAGTGAACTATAAACTGTCTTAGCTCAGTGTAAAGAGTGCGCGCAATATGCTTGTATGGTGTCATAGTAATTGCTATTGCAAAGTCTTGCATGGGATACGAACCCGTAACCCCACCCCTCCCACACCACAAACTTTATACAATACCTGAGTGAATGCTTAAAGGCAGGCCATGTTAATTCTTTCGTATGTACAGGCTACAGTCCAAAGAGGTTTTATTTATGAGTAGATAGGCAAAAAGAAACAACTGTTGAATTATTTCTCCATAATCATTCTCTTCTTCCGGGAGACTGTAACATTTTACTGCTTTTCACATCCTAAATTTTCGAATTTCATAAAATCCTGATTTTTGTTTGTAGATACGTATTTACATAAGCTTCATTCTTATCAAAAAATAATCTCGATATCTCAACGGGTATAAACAGTACAGATGATCATAACAGCTTTCAAGGAGGAATTTCGAAAAATCCTGAAATTACTTTTTTGATATTTACGTAAGATTTATTTTAAAGCAAAAACCATTTCAATATTTCCACTGGTTTAGAAGATAAGTGGGATTAATTAAAACAGGTTATATTTTTTTACAAGCTTTCAAGGACGAATTTCGAAAAATTCTAAAAATTCTTTTTTAGATATTTACTTAAGCATCGTTTTAAAGAAAAAATCACCTCACTATCTGAAATGGTTTACGAGAAATCACGGATTAATGAAAAACACATGTTACGGCTTTTGACACCCTTAATTTTCGAATTTCGCATAATCTAAAAATTCTCAAATATGCATTTGTTAGGGCAATATTTTGAAGTTAAAAAAATTATGATAGCTTTCCCGGTTAATGAGACATCAGGGATTCTTTTAAAAACACATTTCACCACTTTTGACCCCCTTAATTATCAAATTTCGAAAAATCCATTCTTAGTGGGTGCCTACGGGGCAAGGGATAGCTTCCGTCAAAATTTCATGGTTCTAGGTCCAGCGGTTTGGGCTGTGCATTGATGAGTGAGTGAGTGAGTGAGTGAGTGAGTGAGTGAGTGAGTGAGTGAGTGAGTGAGTGAGTGAGTGAGTGAGTGAGTGAGTGAGTGAGTGTTGAGTGAGTGAGTGAGTGAGTGAGTGTTGAGTGAGTGTTGAGTGAGTGTTGAGTGAGTGTTGAGTGAGTGAGTGTGTAAGTCAGGACACTTCAATTTATATATTAAGATTACATCACATAAAAAATGAACATAAGTTGCTAGAAAATGGGGAATACAAGTCCAGATGAACTATCAAAAGATGAGAAAAAAACTGAATTGTGGTTGAATTGACATTCAAGCGCATATCAAGGACTAAAGAAAATAATTTTAGACAAAAGTTTTTTTAAAAGACGTAGATCACATAAATTATGAACAAACGGTAAGCTTAGAGAGTTACCATAATCTTCGTCTGAAATACGCTCCAAAAGAGTGCATTTTTCGTAAAATGGCTTAGAGCTTAGGTCAATTATTGCTAAACTTGAACATAATTAAAACGTAAACAAAGGCAGAGTAGGTGTGAAAACTCAGTTCTCGAAGTAATCATGTAGTTGGATGATAAAAAATAAATATCAAGTTTCAAATCATTGGTGGAAGAAAGATAATGAAGATAATCACGAACCGCAGTTCTCGACAATTCTCAAGATTTAATCTGCCTCATTGAAAAGGTACGCTAAGATTTTACATATAACATTGATTGGTGTTTATGTTATATGCAAGCCTGTACGTTGCTATAAAATTCACATTATTTTTTTTAAATACTAGTACATCTTTATGTTAGGCCAACTACGATTGGTAACAGTTATCAAGGTGTGACTACTACACAGATACAACAAACTTAAATTTGTAGACAGTGGCTATGCAAGTTGTAATTACCTATAAGAGTTGTATAAATAAGCGTTCCTTGGAAAAAAATGTCATGTATTACAAACATACAGTGCGGTTATTATTTTTTTTAACTACAGTTTGAAACCTACGTTGTTACCATCGCCCTCCGGATGTGTCTTCCTTATAACACTGACAGTACGATGTGTCTTCCTTATAACACTGACAGCACATGATGGTAATACAACTGTATTCCTGCGGCTAATTGCAATCCATGAATTTACCCACGACGTAAATTGTTTGTAACTGGCGTAACGCCAAGGTTTCTTCGCTGGATTGGCAGCAATTAACAAACATTTCTTATACTTACTCTTTGTTTTCAAACTCAAATTGTACTTCATCATTGTCAGTACTTCTGGGTCCAAAATCAACTTTGAAAAAAGAAGGATTTTTAGCCACACACTTGAATTTTTCAGATTTCACAGTTTTCACAATTTCTAACTCACAGCAGCAGACACTTTCTTCATCTGTGTTCATTGAAATACACTCACCACACACCAAAATAACGTTTCCATTCGCCCCCGAAATGTCTGACGTATTACTATCATTATCACTGTCCATCTCGAGATCAGCAGATGTTCTCTCTAACCCATACTGATAAGGACGAACGTTTGTTGAAGGATGCATGTTTGCTGAATACTTTAACACAGCTGCGACTGCACAGTTAACAGGAAACGTAATACACGCGCCAAACTGTCACAGCAGTGTGCTTGGCGACAGTCGGCCGGCTGACGATTGGTGCAGTGACGTCACAAACTACTCAGATTTTCTCTTGTATCTCGTGAACCAGTAAAGATAACAACATCTACTAAACTGCATTGTGTTTCTAATTTCTTCTTTTATTTTTGTAAAACTTAAACAACTAAAGCCTTTTTGTGTTGTGGTTTCCTTTAAGGAGAAGCCACATGAGTTGTCGTCCTGCATGACCTTTCATGCTCGTCGAGATACTAAAGTAAAAAATACAACCTGGGCATAATTTCCCCACTCCCCTCCTTCCGTAACATTTACTGCGTGTCAGTTTGCTAATAAATTAATCACTACATGAAGCCATTTATTTATAGAAGGCCCTGCTACCATTTGTGTTATTATCGAGCTTAAAATTTCAATGTTACTGATCTAGTATTGAAAACAGTGTTCCAGACATTACCACTTTTTTTAGGCTAGTAAGGATATTATATCCATGGCAATGGTTCAAGACATCTTAAAATGCAAACGCTGTATAATTTACCAGAAGGTCATACAGGTATTCAATGCTAAAAACAAATCTGGAAATAATATATTTTTATGGTTCTGTAGCTTAAGTAATTTTTTAAGTTTTTATGATTTAACTTTTCTATTAACCTTCAAAGATAAATTATCTTGTAAACAGAGATTTGAGAATTTTCTGGACTAAACAAAAACTGTCAAGTGATTTAAATATTTCTTATGAACACTATTCTTTGAATGAAAAATTGTCTTGCAGAATTGCAAGAATTTTAGCTCGGCTGTACTTATAACAATACTTTGAAATGCTGCACGTAAGTTATTTGAAACATGCAGATGTTTTCATTCTGTTTCATTTATGTATCCATCTGAATTGAAGGGGGGGGGGGGGGGGTTAAGGATGTGTAAAATCCCGCAAATAATGAAATTGCAAATACACATGAGGTTAGAAACATATGGGAAAAACATGGTATGGTACCAGACAAATTAATCATCACACTTTTTTTTAAGTTAGGTTTCAAAATATTGCATTTTGTGAATGTATATGGATTTAATTCAAGACTTTTGCATATAAAACAAATATTTAAAGTAATTCACTATTTAATGAAAAATTTATAATTTAAATAAAATTATTGCACATTATATTTACTACATGTATATCAAGCAATGTGAGATAAAGCCACCTGAGTAGAATATAAATAGAAAATTACAGTAATTGATTTAGTGTAGTGTTCGACTTAAAAAAGTTAAGAAGAAAAAATTTTGAAAACCTGTTTTTCACCCGTAAATATAGAATAAATGATTACAAGTACTTCCATGTGAATAAACAAATTCGTAAATACTACAGAGTTTGTGAATACTGATAAAAGTATGTTTGCAGAAATTTTGTTTACACTGGAGCTACATTTTATCAGACGAGTTATGTTGCTTTGTTAACAGAGTTTACGATAATGTAAACTGGCACTGTATAAAAAAAATGTTACAGTGAATTGAGGTAGACGTCACTGCAGTAACTTATACACGCACAGTGTTAAACAAACACAACTGTATAAAAGTTGTAGCCACAGCAGGACTTACCATACCTGGGTATAGTTTTTTACAAGTGTGGTTTCATATTATGCTTATATCTGCTTCGTACCTCACACGTCTTAGGGCAGGCTTCACAAAACAGTTCAATCTTCAAGTCGCCAAGATCAGTGTGCAGCGTGACCGACTGTAACATAGTTGACACAGTTCTTATCAAAACTACGTTGTGATATACATATATGTAAGTAACAGAGTATGAAGCTCCAACACTAATGTTACACTTGGTAATTAGGCTATTGGTATTTTGTTGACTAATACGTGTTAATATTTTTGGTATGCATTTATGTAATTTTATACAGCATCATACATGGATATGTGTATTAATATACCGGTATAAAACTTGATCCATACTTCCTGGCTATTTTGGCTCATATGGAATACACATAATGCAAAATAAATTTAAAAATCATGGTACACATAACAGCCAAATATTCTTAACTGCCTCCATTTGACTGCACAAAAACATTACAATTTTTTGGCACGTAATAGTTTACAATTATTACACAACAATAATAATACACACATCTTCCTGGGATATAGTGAGAATTATATACTGCAAATTATAGTCTAGCTGAACTCGTAACACACATAAACAGCCACCCTGAAAATTTAAGGCCATGATCTTTCATTTCGCAGTGATTTCGAAAATATTTTTTGAAACACAACCTGATACATACATCAAAAATGTATTATGGCAGTTTTAACACTTATATATCATTGTTTGCATCTGAATTTTTCTGTTGCAATACACCAAACAGATTTGTAGATATTCCCCCCCTAAAATATCACAAATTTTGTTGCGAAAGTAAGCCAAAATGAAACAAAATAATTTTTTACTGACATACTATATATTATTTTTTAAAAACCCTCTATGCAAATTGTGCATCGTATTACTGTTAACATTCAAAATTTTTTTCAAAGCATTTGGTTTAAAAATAATTTAGATATTTGCAATTATCTGAAATAAATGAAAGGTCGTGGCCTTAAGTTTAGAATTTTTATTTTTGCATGATATCGAAGACATTGAATAAAAACACAATTTGTTGAAGAGTTTTTACCATAGGAAGCCAAAAAAAAATACGAAAAAGTAGTGGTAAAGTCATCTGCCTACTAACAAGGAACAAATAGTTTTTCCAATGTCATGTGAAATGGCAGTTTGATGTAGTCGTATCCACTACGCCCAACTAAACATAAAACGTACTCTTGATGAAAGTGATCAGCGTATATAATTTCAATAAGAACAAACACAAAGATGTCAGCAACTACTTAGGCAGTTGCTGTAGACCTACAACCATTGTGACATTTACACACGTGTTTTACACCACAAACGTAAGATGTAGATGTATAACTTCAGCTAACATATCATCTATAGCGTGTGTTCAAAATCTGTGTCCGCATGCAAAAAAAGAAGGGTGAAAAGCATCTAATTGCATACAACCTCTTCACTGTCTTGTGATGTGATATTTTTATGAAGAAATCCACTACTCAATTTAAAAAAAAAGGCCAAGAAATTAAAAAATTTTACTGTTGATGAATGAATGACACGCCCAAAGGCTCAGCGCACAATTTGGCATCACCCTTCCATTAAGTACAATATTCGTAGGAGTGTATGAGAAGTGACGGCCCTAATCACATTGTATTTGAAGGAATGTCATATAGATGTGGGCCCATGCATAGGTCTGCACAAAGCAAACCTAATTCGGCAGTCTAACCAGTAACCGAACCGGAAAGGTTTCACAGTACATTAGGATTCAAATAAACAACTGCGACAGCATCTGTTGCTGAGGAGAGCCGCCATGGCACCACAGCACCGCAGCAGTGTTGTCAGTATTAAGGTAGCCGCCTGACTGGTGTTTGAACTGCATGCAGCATGTTTGCAGTTATATTTTTCTAAGAGGCCAGTAAACATACATCCACAATGTTTATCTACGAAAAGAAAAAAAAAACACTTCATACTACTTGTGAATATGACTTTAAGACAACACCCATACTAGAAGCATTATTTTAAACCTCAAACTTGGCTAAAAATGGCTACTTCAAAAGGTAGTTAGTCAAGGTATAAGCACTGGATTCATTTGAAATTGAAATCTACAACTACACTGGACTTGCCGTGACTTACATTGACGAGTTCAATTAAATGATAGAATCATTGTAAAGTGCCACAGTAAAAACATTACACGCACATTTATACTACTTTGATACCATAACACATGTGCCGGCCGGTGTCACTCATAACGCCTAGTCGATTTTCGTCTCACAAATGCACCCTTCAACAGGCTGAGCTACGTAAGAACACGCTGTGCATGACGAAAAGTCCACTTTTTGCCCCGCAACCACACAAGGCACGTGTTGGGGAGTAGTACAACACAGGCATAATATTAAACCATAAAAAAAGAGCAATTATAGACTTAAAATTTTTCCCTATCGACAATTCTGGGGCACAATCTTTCACACCGAAATTCTACATTATATTGCTGCATTAGAAATGACACACTAAAAAAATTTGGAGATTCCACCTCCCCTTTTTTTTTCAAGTTCCTCTATGTTCAATTACATAAACCAGGAGAGTTAGAATGAAATTTTTATGTATTACTAAGTAATATCTCTCGTGCTCTCTAAATTATGCACAACACTAATTCTTCTACAGGACGTAGCCTAACGTACATGTGTATATACAACTATGTTTCTACAGAATCAAGGACATTTCAATATTGCTCAATAACAAAACTCTTTATCACTTCTTGTTGGTATCCAACACGCTTCAAGTAGTAGACACTGCCTGTCGTGTCATTTTCACTGTAACATTTTTTTAATGCAACTGTTTTTGTTTAACATGTCTAAATCAAAATTTTACTGATTTGGGATAACCTGTAGTGTGTGGAAATAAATGTTGTATATTTTCACAATTTTTTATGCTAAAACATCTGCACAGGTAAATTAATATTGCAGCTTTCACTAGACTGCATAGCACATAATTTGGTCTAGTTATGATGTCTGTGCTATTGCGAATATTAAGGTAAGATGTTGAGCAAATGACCATACTCAATCAAGAATAAAATCTCAACTACTACTCATAATTCAATGGGATATTTTTGACGAGTAGATATTTAATTAGTAGAAGTTTCTTTATACAACACTAGACAGTAGTATGCTATGTTTTTTAGTAGAAAAATTAAGAACACTTTTTGAAAAATATGGGCCTGAAACCACAAAATCTACAAAAAGCATCCACAGCTATGCGATAATAAAATTTTAAAAAGTCAGACATTTTAATTTGAAAACTATTTTACTATCTGAAAACCTCTTGTACAGAGTTTTATGGATGTTAAAATTCTTTCCAAATCAAAATGTATTATTTTTTTAATTGCTGTTTCAATAGGCAAGAGTTTCTCATACAAATATTGCCTACGGGATCTGATATCCAAAAGCCACTATTGAACACATATGCAAAAAAATATTATTCTAAAAAAAATTCCCTTGCTTACCATCACAGAGTCATTTGAAATTCTTAAGTTCTCTCCAAAGACAAAGCCTTCCTGAACCTACGAACCCCCTTCACAGTCACCAACTACTCCCGCACTACTTTGCGTTCTTTCACCGTCCTAACAAACAGACTGTGTATCTTGCACTGTTCTCCTCCATATTACAATGAATTATTGTACTGTCTCCTCTTCTCGTGTAACCTTCTTTCCTCGGCTAGGAACTCAACCTCCCCCGCCATTAACATTCTGATTCTGACCAGGTTTTCTTCTCCACTCTCCTTCTGTCCTTCAATGAACACCATGCTACTTTTTCATCATCAGAAAATACCTAAAGTACTCTCCTTTCTACCCCTGCCATCACCACTTACCAATCTCAATAACGTATACCATTAAATTTTATTGTATTTAATTAGAAATAAATAGGAACAAACGTCATGTACTAAAATAACTCATTTATTACTTATTACATATGTAAACAGAATGTTGAAATGCTCACAGGCTGCAGCCTGTGAGTACCTCAACAAAATGTCTGCATATTTAATTGGTTCACCTAGCAGCCTATGCTTCATTCCATTACTTAATACTTAAAAACAAAAGCAAAGATTGCAGCAAAGTCTTAAACACTCAACATTACTAAATACGGTTGTGAATATTGTATCATTAAATCTGGCTATAGATGATACGAGGTAGTAAGCACTTTTCTAACCATATTCACTTTTTTTCGTTTAAATAATTTACAGTTTCCTGCCGCTTTTCAATGTGAACCGAGCAACCTACATAACAACCAAAGTGTACAGATAGTAACGAACTCAAAAATTAATGTCCGAGTTAACAATAAATAATATTTTTTAATTATTACTCTATAGACAAGATGGCACTCAAAAGTGCTAACTTTACTATGAACCACCTATACATACATGTACTGTAAAGGTGTCGGTGCCATTTTGATTGTATTAAAGAAGTAATTAGTAAGTGGATGTATTTTCGAAGAGCAGCCAGCTGTTATCACATACACACACACATTTCAAATGTATTGAAAACCCAAGTCTAAAAAAAAATTCTAACTACTTTTTTTTTCGATTAGCCTACATCCCAATCTTCACATCCTTTCAAACTACCACATCTCTAGAAAGAACATGAAAAACATCTTAGTGGGGAAAGAAACAATAAAAACAAATCATAAACTCAACAGTTTATTGTACATAATAGGCCTAGCACAATCTTACAAAACATTTACAATAAAGTCCAGGTAACACAATTATCATACAAACTACTCTCAATTCTATGTGGGTTGTCACAAAAAAAGTTGTTTAATTAAAATATGTTAAGTGATGTACAAAAGTAACTTCAACAAAAAAAATCCATGTTCACATATTTAACAAACGTGCACGAAGACCCTTAAAATTAAAGGAAATTTAATAAAAACTTGACAAGAAATAAACTAACAAAATTCTAAATTATAGCTTTAACATTTATTACAGATTATTTCCACACTCGTAAACATAACAGTGACAAAAAACGTGGAACTTTTAATAACAAACAATTATTTCAGGTACTAATAAAGATAATAAATAATCCAGGCTTACTTTCCTTCAATACGCGACAAACTAGACCTACTATCAGAGTTTTTACAATAGCTTACATAAAATAAACAATTGATGACTTAGCTGCATTGCGTAGGTTTTACACGCTGCAAGATAACAACAGTAGGCCTACTACTCTCACAGAGATCTCACTAAATGTCATACAAGAATGGCGGGAAATAGGTCGCTAGGCTAACAAAGTAATATAACAGACAGAAGTACAAGTACTTACAGTTGATAATCGTAAATAGGTACACACACACACAAAGGGACGACACACAGTTTTTGCGTGGAAGTGCGGTCGCGACGTTTTTCCAGTATTAAACTGGCTTCCTCGGGTGGCGAGACATGGCACGCTGAAATCCAGCACCAGTGTGTGCTCTGTTACCTGTAAGCCTAGCGGCCAGAAGGCGAACTAAGCACGGCGGAAATTCAAACACATGGGGCAGTGATGTAGGTCTGGTTGTGATAGCTTGCAGTGAATAGGGGGGGAGGAAAAGTGAGTTATCTGATATTGGGGCCTGGAGGTTGTCTTGATTTTGTTCCCGCCGTGCTTAGTTCGCCTTCCGGCCGCTAGGCTTATAGGTAACAGAGCACACGCTGTTGCTGGATTGCAGCGTGCCATGTCTCGCCGCCCGAGGAAGCCAGTTTAATACTGGCAAAACGTTGCGACCGTGCTTCCGCGCAAAAATGTGTGTCGTTCCTTCGTGTGTGTACCTATTTACAAGTATCAAATGTCAAACAAGAATTTCTCAAGCATGGTGTATTTTAAACGAAATCATGAGATAACAGCATGTTTTATTTTTTGGTGCTAGATCTCACTATAAATATTAAGATAGTGTACCAGACAAACTAATGAATTTTAAAGGCATAATTTATTAATTAGAAACTATTCTATAGATGTTAGAAGTAGTCGTAAGTAAAGAAAATTGTAGCTTACTAACTTAGAAATTTTCGTTTTTGATAGGTTAGATTAAATCAGTTAAGTTAGTTTAGTTTCGGTTTGGATCCTAACCTAACAAAAAACTCAAAATTTACGTACAATTGCTACTAATGTCTACAGAAACATTTTTCATTAAAAAACAATACCTCTAAAATCAATAGTTTAGCCAGTACACAATGAGTAGTGATTCATGATATTTACCAACTTAAGTTACACGTGAATAATTTTTGCAGCGACTAATAAAAAGGAAAATTAATATTTCGCAAATCCAATGTCCTATGTATACTCGAGTTACGAAAAATTGTCCAGTAACTGCTACCTATTGGAACAGAAGACAACGAATGAATAGACGAGGCTTGCATTGGACAGTGGATTCTAATAAATGGAATATTGAACTCGCAAAATATTCCTTTTCATTCTAATAAACATCAACTAGTCTATAGCAAGAAATGTTTTAGAATAGCATTCTTTTGAGACTTAAGCACGAGAGTTTACATGAGAAATATCATACAAGATTAAATTTTGTGTCGTGCACATACTCTTAACTTTTTCAAGATAATTTGTGACGACAGTGTTTACATGGCACTTGTCAACTCAAAGAAAACACTGTGCCTACTTGTGGTGGGCTAATTAAACTGAACATGCATAAATATGTTACACTACAATCTTACAGGTTCACGAAGCATTTCTCTCTTCTACTGGTGCTCTCAGTGATAGTAAGACACGTGACACATTTTCATAAACCAAAAACGTGATCATAGTTGCTGGAGTCACACGCACTAGATTTGCACTAAGACCTTTATAAAATCCACCATATCCCTCGTACCTCCACGTTCGCTGTGCGCAGTCCCACGCGCCTTTGTAGGCGTGGTGCTGATCCTGGAGGCGGGCACGCACTACCTGGTAGGGGTAAGTTGCAACAACAGCAAACAACTTTGACAGTGCTGCAAACACTAAATAGTCTAAGGAACTAAGTTTACTATTAATTGGGACGCCTTTAAACTGGTTGTACCTATTCTTCATTTCCTCGTAAGCCATAAACTGAAGAGCTCCATGCGAAACTCCAAAAATACCTGGAATGAATCCCTTGTACAGGCCTCTGATACCTTCGTATGTGTAAATTTTGTGCAGGGCATCAATCATTCCGTTGTATCGTTTGGCGTCCGGCAGTTTGGCCACGTTCAAGTCTCCATACTGCAAGCACAGCCTGGTCTTCACGACCCAGATGGGGTTTGTGATGGTGAGCGTCATGACGCCAGCCTGGGCAGCCGCTAGCATGTGAAGGGCCGGACCCAGAGGCTTCTGCACGTCGCCGCCTTGTATCCATGTCTTAACTGCGTTATAGAACAGGAAGTACAGTCCCCACGAGCTTCCAGAGCCCCACACGTTGGGCGTCACACCACGGTACAGGCCCCGCAACCCTTCCTGCCGGAATATCGTCGCGAATGCGTTCCGCAGGCCAAGGTAACGGGGAGTCGTGGTCGTGATGCCATCGTTCACGGCGAACCTTATCTTTATGAGATCCAGTGGGTGTAATATGAGTGTCGACGTCACCCCTCCAGAAATACCAGCGACCAAATGTTCATATCTTACATGACCAAATAACTTATTCAGAGATAAGTAGTTTGATGTGTTGCCGGACGTTTTCATTGTATTCATAGTTACGGTAATATAATGAGTTCTATAACCGTTACATAACCAATAGGACACTTTGTACAGGAAAAGGCAATATTAACAAATCTTCTATGTAACTTTAATACTGCAACAGCACAAATGAAAACAAACAAACTATACAATGTAATGATATACTATATCTGTAAAATCTGCACAAACCATGTCCGTTCAAAGGTCAAATTGTACCATTCCAACTGCACCTGCAAAACACGCCGTCCTAGCGTTCGTGACGCGCACCCTGTAATAAGGATATTAGTTTGTGACTTGTGTTCTTGTTTTGTACCATCAAAATCACATTTGACTCTGCTGTAGTATCAATAGTAGCATATGTAACTTCCTGTAATTTTGTTTAGCATGCTTACTGTTGCATTGTATACATATTGCATCTGTCCATGTTAAGTAGTAGTTGAGTAGAATATTGTATAAATTATTATGTTGTACAAGATGAGATATATATATATTAATAGATTA
>PNEQ01042266.1:0-11787 GCA_003012365.1 Medauroidea extradentata | reverse complement strand
AATTCTATGCTTTTCTCTTGCTTTAAAGTTAAATTTAAAATTAAAAAGAAAATTTTAATGTAAATTTCTCTACTCGCATCCCCAATTAATAGGTTGGATCCCGCCGTATACATCCTTATACCTGGTTAATTTGGACTACTTAATTTGTTATTACAAAAAAAAAAAAACATTAATTAAGACAAAAAAAATTGAAATTACAGTATGATAAGAGGCCAAAGTTAAGTGCTACGTGCCAGTGCACGTCACAGTAGCTTCATTCATCTAGCCGACCCGTCACATTTATGGTGCCATGACCAGGATATTCGAAGGTTGACGGTAATGTAGCTTCATTCATCTAGCCGACCCGTCACATTTATGGTGCAGTGACCAGGATGGTCCAATGATGTAAATTCGTTCATTCAAGTATCAGTGCAGACACATTACAGTATCATTATCAGGGTGATAATCTTAACATTGTGCTCCAAGCTCATAAGAATGCATCATCATTATCAAACACACTGTTATCATTGAGCGCGTGAATAGCTCGCCGTGTCACTGCACTGAGTCTGACCTCTTATGTTTGCCTGGGTTTGTAAATGTGCGTGTCGTGCTGTGGGGTGGGCTACTTGGCGTATGCCTGCGGTTATACGGCTATAATTCACTTTATCTGAACCTGAGGTAGTCATCGTATGTACTCACATATTTTAACAGCTATTGGTGAGGATGCTACTTCTTCTCGGATGGCGATTCTTCTGCAGTTGGAGTTCCAGACTCTTGAACCTGCTGGTGTAGTAATACTGTCTTTCTGGGTAGCTTTAAGGAACTGATGAGGGGTCATTATTTAGAGTCCAGTTGTAAGCAGAATACAGATTAGCACAATGTCCGGGAAGCAAGTGCTAGTAATACACATTGAACCTGAGGAAGTTCTCTCACTCAAACGTAAAATTCAGGCAGCTCTAGAACATCGCAACTCTTGCTTACCGACCGATAGCTTACCAACTGGCAGCTTACCAACCGGCATAATTCTGGCTTCCCAGAAGGTGCTCGGCAGTTCTCTCTTACTCCTTGCCCTAAGCAAGAAATACTCCAAGACTCTACAGCGCAAGACAGAAAACATGAACAGTATTTTACTTGAGGCACAGACCCGAGCCAACAACTCAAGTTAAAGGCTCGGCTGGAGCCTAAAAACTAGCCCCTCTCTGAGAGAAAACAACAACTGCTGAAACAATTATTCTAGGTACTGTATATGGACTGCAAACTTGCCCCAGTATTATGGAAGATCTTTACGCCTCTCTACTTAATTACTAAGTGCTCCCTGTGAATTGTTTTTGTACCGGGGCCCACTTCCCTTGCTACAAGGAGGTGCTCCGACTAGACTGCCAGGGATCCATACAAGGGAAGGCTGCCACTAATTGGGGCATTTGTTAATGAAAATCTGAAAATCTTTACATATCAATTTTTAAAAACTTTTCTGTGTCTTGAAGGAAATATGAAATACAGTAGTGACATCATCATCCAAACTGTCTGTTTAATTGTATACTTTTGGTCTGTGACAAATGCCTACAGTATTTTGTTTAGAAAAGTCTGTTATGATAAGTATTGTTCTTGGACAGTCATCAAAAAATTAAAAAATGAAATGCAAGTTTAGATGTGTTGTGGGTTGCAATTTTTGCAGAATTGATTATGTTAGCTATAAAAATAAAATAAATTTAGAAAAGTTGTACATTTTGCTGTGGATTCCTGCTATTGCATAAAATGTTGTATTGTAATTATCCGAGTATAAACAATATTGCGTTCCAAAAATTACTTCGAAAAATTTGATGGTCTTAATTTTGGTATAACAAGAAATTTTTGAAGTTAATATTTATGTATTAATATTTATAACTGTATAACTGTCCCGTGTTTCTAGGGAAATACATATTCTTTACGAAAACACAAGTTAAGTAAGTAAAAAAAAAAAAAAAAAAAAAAAAGCTAACGCGACACTGAAAAGTAAGGTTAACTTAATTTTCAATCAACATTTCCTCCAGTACACCATGTAATGCGGGCAGTGGGCAGGCGAGGGTGGATTCAGGAATACAGGGTTGACCCACACCAAAACAGGTACTGGTAGAGTGGAGCACATTCGCAAAATACGTTGAACTGAATATCCGGTATATTTACATAAATACCCTTGAGCAGTTCACCACGTACCATGTCTACATTTCGCCTGGCGTAAGCTGCTAAAAATGGTGCAAGGCCAACAATGAACTTGACAAGTGAGAATGTTACAATGGGGCATCCGGAGTGATTAACCCCGTGCGTGTCAATCTCTTGAGGCCAAAAACACGAATAAGGTTCCAGAAACATTAAAACTATTGCACTCTACATGGTTAGGTCGAAAATGATTGAGTGGCTTCAGAGAGACGAGACCGCACGACACACGTGACTCACTCCTCAGTGACAAAGCAAGACTACTGAACATGGGTTTTCGCGGGGGATGCAGCGGCGCGCGTTCCTGTCAAACTTGGTGTGAAGCTTTTATATGCTACCTTAAATCTAAAATATACACTGAAAAAATATTGAAAATTAGTAGAATACACTAATAATATTTACACCAGTATCTACTAGTCCAAAGTCTTTACAGCGTGCTTTCAGAAATACGTCGTGAGATGAAAGCAACAATTAAAAGCTCTGTAAAAGACGTCAGAATTAATTACGTAATATTTAAAAGGTATACACTGAAGCAAAATCACTAACAAATTACGAAATAATGAAAATTCGAAAAAGACAATTAAAACCCCTTTCTTTGTCTGGCTTTCCACAGCGTCCTACTGCCCTAGTCATTTACGTTGCATTTTCTTGGATAATATATTTGATAAGTTCTGAAATAAAAGTAAGGTAGAATGTTTAGTGTAAAATCACTGCATGTGTGTCTGTCATTAGTTTTGCACAAATCACCTGGGATTAAAACCAGACGCCGTCACTTCACTTGCTGTCTGTATTAGTCTTGTCCCGTGGCTCCCTGACAGTCTCCAGCAGATCTAGTTAATTTTGCAAATACTACCAATTTGTTAGCCGGCCCTGCTTAGAAATAGGTAGTCTGAAACTGCCCGATTGAGGCTGGTAGTTCATCACAGCTTACGGGAACAGGAGTTTACCTGCAGCGTAGCGAAGACTAGTGTTGAGATGTTTTCAGTCAGTGGGGAGGTTGGTCACGTGTCCGGGACCCGGCCGCAGCCCAGACATTGGAGGCGGCAGAACGGGCGTCCACGGCACACGTCACATGTTACTGGTGCTGTAAAACCTCTTTCTGTAGTTTTCAAGGGACCAATGAGAAAAATATAGGTATGCCTGCGTGAAGCACACTTGCCCGCCCCCCACTTAAAAAAACTAAAAATGTAACTTAAAAAAATGTCTCATCGGCTGGAACTGCTTAAATAGCACATCCTCAAGCTCTTTACATTTAGATTCTCTTGCCGTTTTTTTTCTTTCCCCGCCATACTGGGACGGAATTAACATGTAGTCTCTCATCTATCGTGTGTCTTTACAAACACTAGAAAAAATTAATTCAAGAAGTTTGACAGTTAGCGCTCGAGAGCACTGCCAAGCGCTGGAGGCAAGAAGAAGAAGAAGAAAAGGGAAAAGGAAAGAGAAGAATCAATACTGAGTTGCTAAGTGATCTGCAGTCCTTTGTGTCCCCCTCCACTCCTCACCTTCCCAGGTTCATCACACGTACCACGACCCGCCGCACTGCCACCGGACTCACATTGCTGTGTTTGACGCGTGGAGCAGTAGAGCGGTAAGTGCCAGAGTACCACACTCAATGAAAATTCATCTATTCGTAGCGCGTCAAACTGGCAGGCATGGTTTTCCTTTTAGTTGATGCTCAGTGATCCTAAAATATTACAGTATTTCTGGATAGTTTGAGGTGGAAACCAATGCATACATTTTGTTTATCACTTTATAAGAATGGAAGTAGTATTTTCTAAGTTACAGCACTCTAAAAAAAGCTGTTTTTAGCCATATTGAGAAGCCCGAAAATCATGATTCCAGCAAGGGTGCTGAATTTATAAAATTATGGAAGCATTGTTTTCCAGTGTTTTTTTCTGCTCGCAGATAAAAGCAATATAAATTATTTAAGTGGTTCTGCGTAAAAAATAATATGCCTGACACACTACTACACCGTCCGCATGCACCAGCCTCAGCGCTGGCATTATTGTTTCTCACGTCAGAAATGCAAGATGTTAATGGAATTTTACATATTGAAGCATGCCGCTCAAATAATGTTAATTCATTTTGGTTTGTATTGTATTTTATTTTCTTCACAATTCCGTTCTGCGCCATTATTATATATACTAGCATAAAACAATATCTATAGAAGTAACAATCTGGCACAGGTTTTCATTGTATGTCTTTTTTGTTCCTACCGATTCCCATCATTAGAAAATAAAAGTGAAACGATTTAAAGTAGACCAAACACTTCTTAACATCTTAGTTTAATTTACATTCATGTTGCAATTCTCACTGTACTGTTAATGAGATCTTACAAGGATACATTTCACAGTACGATGTATAACGAATGTTTTGCAATGTACTCACAACAAACATTTTGTCCCGTGTACAGTATTCATTGTACGTTATAATAATTTTATAGATCCTATTAACGAGTCAGTAGGACTCATTGCAACTTTTTACTGAAAAAATAAATCCAACAGTAAAAACTTAGTAGGGGTGTGCAATTATTCGAAATTACAAACATTTTTCGAATAGTAAATCTGTACTATTCGTATTCGAAAAATTAATACCAGATTCCCAAATTCCGAAGTATTCAAGCAATTTCAAATAGTGAATTTTTGAACAATTTCTTAATATTATGATTGGATAACAATGCTATTGCTACTTAAAAGCATAATATAACAGATTTTCCTGTTTTGCATATATTTTAAAGTTGAAATAAATATACCAGAAATAATTGACATTCATGCTCACCGTATTGTAAATCATAATTTGAATTGTTTATTTTTTTTGTACTATCCTCTTATGTAGTCAATGTTATATACGTAACATTCTGCACGTACGTAAATTATTGACACTATCAGAAATTCTGTATGCAGCTGGTGTGTAGTTTGCTGTTAGCGTGAATATTAAAGGCTCCGCTACAATTGCTTTAGCACAGAAAATAGCACAGGCACAGACAGTTCGACTCAAGCTTTTGGACCGGCACTCGCTACAATCACAAATGGCACTCGCTACAATCACAAATAGCTAGAGACCTGAACATTTTGCGTTTTCTTTTAGGCGCAAGCTAGAATTCTTCACAATTGGCCATTGACTTACTCGGCACTTCCTGGAAGTAACAGAGCCAATAATAAAACTGTAGCTGAATACAGTCCCATTTAACTGTCAGCGAGCAGCCAATAAACACCTGCTGTCTGCACAGTTTCTCATATATTCTTGGAGGCTAGCCTACAGCTCAGTGAACACGAACATTTTTCCCGTCTCTATAAATAGCACACGCACAGCGTATTGGGCTCTGTCTCCTATAATTCTGTGCGCTGTGCATAGCCAATCATATAGGAGATACTGCCGAGCTCATACCAAAAAATAAGTGAAAGAACACGAAAATAATTTGTCTAGTGTTGCCAGTAATCAACGTAATTTACAAATAAATACGTAATAATGCTTCTCAATAAGTTTCATTACTGAAATGATTTAAAACAACTGTCAAAGAATGTAAACTTGTTTTTATGATGCTAAGACAATATTTACTGGTACTGTATTATTTTGTTCTCAAGTGGCCTTGCAAAATACGTGTTTGGTCAGAAATATATTTAATAAAGGTGACTACATTGTTTCATTTAGTTAAAAAAATATTGTCAGCAAAATTATTTTACTTTTTCTGACAACCAGTGCTTGATTACTTACATGTGCCTCCAATGTCAAAGATTGAAAGTCACAAAAAAAAAACCATAAATAACAAAGATGTTCCAGGTATATTTAAACACATTGGTACCAACATATATGTGTGAAATTTATCGATACGCTATCCTCCAATGTTTTGTAAACAGTCGGCAGTTCTATAAACCAATACTAGAGGAGAATCAATATTCCGTGTGGTTGAGCTGTTTTTCGATGTAAAGGATATTCCACGTACTAACATTCTTGCTTGTGCAACTGACGGAGCAATATCAATGACTGGTCGTTGTCGTGGATGTATCGCTCACTTGGGAACATTAGTGCCAAACCTAATTACCATTCACTGTGTGATTCATCGACAACATCTGATGACAGACAACCTCAGTGCCCGCCTACACGGAGCTTTGTGCTGAGAATGATGAAGACTTTGAATGTTTGTTGCTTCATACTGAAGTTCGTTGGCTATCGAAAGGAAATTGTTTGAGACGATTTTACAACTTATTTTATACTCTTGTGGAGTTTTTGAAGGCAAGGGTGTTCTAATAAGTGAGGAACTCAAAGAAATACAGCATGATGTTGCATATTTGTCTGACCTATTTGCGAAGTACAATGATTTTAACTTGCAGTTGCAAGGAAATGACACCAATCTTGTTACGGCCAAATCTGTTGTGAGTGAAATTAAGTCTACTCAAACACAACGTAAGCCGGCGAGAGCTATATCAATTTCCAAGTTTAACTGAGATAGAACAGAAAATCAGGATCCAAGATTACCTAAGTTCTGCAAGTTTTCTGTGACCACCTAAATGTGCTTCATGAAGATATGTCTGAGGGATTCAAGGATCTTTCGCTCTGGAAATTACAGACTGGGTGATTAATCCGTTTTCAGATATTGGGGATTGCCATTTGAGGAGGAGGTAACTGCACTACAAAATTACTTTGAGATGAAGTGAAGTTCAAGAAATCGTGCCAAGGTTTTTGGTTACAGAAGGAAATTCCTGATTGTTACCCTGCGTTATGGACAGTATAAGAAGCTCTTGATTGCGTTCCTCACTCCATATTTAGTGGAACGTGGTTTTAGTGTTGTCAGCTTCCTCCTCATCAAGCAAAGAAATCTACTCCAGGTTTGCAAACGTGGTGATTTAAGAATCGTGTTAAGTGACTTCAAACCAGACATTGGGAAATTAATGTCACATCATCAAGTCCATCCATCACATTAGAAAATAGTAGAACTGTTGAAGGCCTCGTTTCTGCCTAAATGTAATTGTTAAGTTATTATTATTTCCAAAGTATTATTTTGTTGGGTAAGTTCATCAGTTTGTCATCGTATTGAGATGTGTTGTATCCATCACAGTAGAAACACACAGAAGTGTTGTACTCACCATCCGATGTGTGTAATTGTTAAATATCTAAGTACAGTAATAACTAAATATATGTATGTTATTTATTTACAACCAGTTCTTCAGATTTCTATGTAACAGTAACTGAATGTTCAGTTGTTAGTGTATTGAATTGTATGGCTTCAATACCGTTAGGCACTTTTATAAAAGTGTTGTACTCGTTGTCTGATTGTTGTTAAATGACAAATATTTTAAAATGCATTATTTCTTTGCAACCAGTTCATCAGTTATCTAGGTGTGAATGAATTTTAATTTGTTTTTGTATTGCATTGTATGGCGTTAATCACATAAGGATGTTATAAAAGTGTTGTACTAATTATCTGATGTGTGTGATTGTTGAATGACAAAGACTTCAAAATGCATTATTTCTTTGCAGTCAGTTCATAAGTTATCTACGTGTAACCGAATGTTAAGCTATTGTTTTACTGAATTTTATTGCTTCTGTCTCACTAGGATTTTATAGTAGTGTTGTTCTCACTGTCTGATAATACAAAACCTTGAAAAGATATTACTGTATTTCTTTGCAGCCAATGACAGTTGTGTAGTATAGTAAAAATTTGCTGTTGTTTTGCAATGTATTGCTATTATATTTCTTTATTCCTTATTAAGTTGCAAAAACAAATATACTGAGTAACAATTAAAATAATAAATAAAGTTGTAAGGGGAAGGAGGAGGCACCGGGTATTGGTTTGTGAGCCCAAGGAGGCGGTGACCAGAAAGAGTTTGAGAATCACTGCCGTAGAGCATCTTATATTCGAGTTCATCTCATACTCAGATAAACGTGTACAGTAATTTTTAAAAATAAATAATTACCTAATAACACACAACTACTTCCTTGTCAGTTCCAAGACAATTTGTCCATCAGAATAAGTCAAATATTTGCATGCTGGGTGTGTATTCACACAACATAGAATCCGTACATGTGAAGTTGAACATGATAATGTCCATCTATGCAGTAGTAATGAAGGTATATACAGTGTTGTGTGATGTTTGTGGTTCCTCAGGTATGATTGAGAAGAAGCGGGCGGACTTGAAGGAGGAACTAGATGCTCTGGACAAGAAGGGGCGGTGGCGTCAGGGCTTGGGGGAGATGGAAGGGAGGGGGGACAAGCGTGAAGGAAATGTCAACAAGGAAAATAGGTTGCAAAGTAAGTATCTCTGCTTGTCTTGTATACACTCACTCTTTCTTCTCATCTTGGAAACCACATCTCTATGTCAACCCTGCTGTTACAAGGCCTCACGTGGCTAAAGAATGACCTCGTAGAATTATTCCCAGGCAATTTTGACTATTAAAAATCACAAAAACTGCATTAAAATAGCATTTTTCAATCAGCTCGAAGCCACAATGTTTCTCTCGGCAATCAGTTGTTATTGTGTGTGTGTGTTTGTGTGTGTGCGCGTGGAGAATTTCAACAGTCCTACTGTACTTGTTTATTTTTGTCAATTTGAGCGTTGTTTTGTAAACGTTACTGTAATAGCAGCCTTTAATTTTATTTAATGAACGTAACACATCCTTTAATCAAGGACTGTTTGAATGTAGAAAAACATGCCACTGCATGTGTGACACAACATTTGGCTGAAGTAATAAATAATAGCGTACTTTATTCTAATAATTCTCCCATTTTCACAAAAGTTCCATATTTACTAATACTATTTAGTTAACCTTGGAATGATAATACATTTACTGAACATCAGAAACAGATGTGTTGGCATTGCTTCCCTCGCTGTAATTGTCGTTGTTAGTCAGTGGTAATCTCGCATGGTGGCACATCTGTGCATATACGTGTTACTGGCCAACCAATTGACATGTTGATCAGAATCCATTTGTTTTGCTTCAATTTCTGTTACAATTTCCAGGAACATAACCCCGATATTAACCGAGGACTTAGTGTAGAGGAATATTATTTCAGTCTTAAGAAAGGTAATCATTTTATTGATTTCAATGACCCAATTTGACTTGACGTGTTAATTGGGACAAGCCAATTGTAACACATTTGATTAAAATTTAGTTGTTTCTGTGTATTGTACAACATTCACGTTGTTTATAACACTGAGTATTTATATTTCCTGCCATTTACACTTTTTCTTTATGTTTGTTTTGTTTCTGAACATGAGAGACAAGCACAGATAAATGTATAAAATTACAGAAATCTTTACACTTAACGAGGTGTTCAAATGTTTCGCTTGCGTACTCGTATATAGTACGTCTTTCTAATTTGGAACTGGTCTACATGACACCATTTTTTTGAGTGTGTAGTAAACTGTGTTTTATCACATAAAAGTCACACATGAAAACAAGGAGGGTGCAATTTTATGTGAGTGTGGGTGTGGTCAAGTTAAAATTAATTGTCTTCACGTTAAATTAATTTAATGTAATCAGTGACACATGCTCTAATAGCATACATGGAAACAAATCTGCAATACACTAGACCCCCGATTTTACGAACCCTGGATTTTACAATGGTAGCAATTTTACGAATATACTTTTGGCAACCGTCAAAAAATCACAAAAAAAAAAATAATAATAATAAAAAGGTAAAGCTGTAGAAAAACGTGACGGCGCACGTCGTCTGAGAACAAGGTTCCGCCGGTGAGCACTACTATGTACGTTACACAGTTTATCTACCCCACATTTCTTTATAATAAAGCAAAATCTTACTCATCATAGATAACAAGGCCGTGACAGCTAGAGTTACATGCTTGTCTCTTGGCCAGCAGATCACCCCCCCCCCCCCCCCCCACACACACCTTCCAAAACATCAGCGTGGGAAACAACTTGCAAAACGCGTTTCCCGGGAAATGTCTATGTACATCCTCACCCAAAAACATCTTGCTGACATCCAACCTGAAACCCTCCCCTTTCCCCTAGCCATTATCAGTTCACTTTCATGCGTTTACTAACAATCTCTATTACTGTGTGTACTACAGGATTTTTCGTTCCCCACCTCTTTCCCACACCCAACCACTGAAATTGATAGTCACATGTCTTTTCTTGGAATTTATCTGTGATACAGTTTTTACCTTCGTCTGCTTGTATTGTGCCGTGGCGGAGTGTGTGTGTGACTGCAAGCGAAGTGAAAGCAAAACAAAAAAAGGGGTGGATGCGTTATCAGCTCTACACATCAGCCAGGCCAGCATTTGGAATGTAAACAGGACTGGCAACGGGTAAGAACGGCATAAGTGACAGTTTGGACTCTTTGATGGCGCCGTTTTTGCATTAACTCGACTCTTGCCGTACACGCACAATATCGGGGCATGCCATCGTTAAAAAGGCACAAGTACCGAACATAGTCCAGCACAAAGACTTGTCTTCGAAATTCACTAGATTTTTTTTATTCATTATTTTCGTGTTGCAAAAAGTACACCAGCCTCGCGACCACTGATAAAAAAAAAATGTTGCGTGCGACACTAATTGTAGTTCCTTTTGACAAGAGTCTTGTAAATCTTTTTATGTTTATTTTTCCACGCAATGCTACGGACATCAAGACTACACGATCGCAAGCAGGCATCCGTGTTTGGTGTTTTATTTATTTATTTTTTTGTGACATAGATAGGTCGTATCGATTGTTGGAAGGTGTGATTTTAATCAAAAGACGTCTGTCTATTGATATAAATTTAAACTTAAGTTATTATTTGTCATTTTCCATGTGAAACAACACAGATGTCAGACTATGTATTCGCAAGAACACACTCGGTGCTTGGTGTTCTCTTTCTTCTCCAGGACATGGGTCAGTCATATTTACCGTTCAGTGACATCCTTTTAATGGGAAGATATCGGTCTTGTGGTATAAATTTATATTTTAATGATAACTGGTCTTACTTTCCCGCAAAATGCTACGAAAAACGGGGAGCTGCTGTGAGGTTTGCCAGAAGGCTAAGTTTCCAAATAAGAGCTGGGAGGGACCGTGGCAAGCTATCATCCCGGAGCACCCTAAGGATTTGCTATCTGTAGATCTCTATGTCCCGCTGCCAACATCAAAGGGCGGAGTAAAGCATATAGTTGTGTTGGACATCTTCACGAAATTTGTGGTCTGCTATCCAATCAAGAAGGCAACAGCTAGTGTTTGTGTGGGTAAACTTGTAGAGGACTATTTTCCTAAGTATGGAACACCAAAAAGGGTGTTGAGCGATCATGGGACACAGTTTACAGCAGATGTGTGGCGATGGGAACTGCTGTGGTTAGGTGTAGACGTAGTCTATTTCTCCATTAGGCATCCACAAGGAAACCCTGTCGAGAGGTGCATGAGGGAAATAGGTCGTCTACTGCGTACCTATTGTCATGAGCGACATAGTGGATGGGCAGAGGCAGTTCCGCTCATTAATGATTTCTTGAATCTTCACTTCCATTGTAGTACAGGATTCTCACCAGCTAGTTTGGTCGAGGGAGTTGTCGCGCGAGATTCGTTGGCAGCCAAATTAGAATTTCCCGAGGAGACTGTCCTTAGTTTCGAGGAAAAAGTAGCCATCGTTAAAGAGAGGATGCAGCAAGCAGCAGAAAAGAGGAGTAGGCAAC
>PNEQ01042265.1:0-11787 GCA_003012365.1 Medauroidea extradentata | reverse complement strand
TGTTCTCCATTTAATCTGTCTAGCGCCTGTTGTATTTCAGCTCTGACTTCCCCAATTTTCTCTTCCCTTTCCTCGCGCAAGTCTCTAGTTGCCCTACTTAATTCCCCTTTTACCTCCGCGATCCTCTCGCTGCACTCCTCGCGTAATTTTACCGTCAGCCCTTGCAATCCTTTCTTTCTCTCTTCCCGCGTTTTTTTTTTCCGATTCGTATATCATCTCCACCATGCTTGCTCGCATTCTTCTCTCTCCCTCCTCCATCTTTCTTTCCAACCCGGCCTGGAGTGCCTCAATTTTACTTCCTAAGCCCTCAACTAATTTTGCACTTTGTTCCCTCATCACCTGCCTCAACATAACTTCCAAATTCAAGCGCCCCGGGGTAATGTTTTCTAACTCATTATCTCCTGTGTCTCCCCCCGCACTTCCGTCTGTTGAATTTAATTCTAGGTACAACCCCCCTTTTTCCCCTGTCTCATTCATCCCCATGAATGCATTGTGTGCAGAGCGGACAGATGGCGCAACTGTACGAACGTTTACAAGATGGCAGATAGTTAGCGGCACTGTAGCACATACCGACGTTCCAAAGCGCCATTTTGTGACGTTCTTACCTAAAATAGTTCAGAATTACATGTAAAAGTGATTGAAAATAATTACTTTCACAGTCAGTATATGCAATAAAAATAAACTAGGAGTTCCGGGATTACTTAATACACGAACGTCTATTTATTTTCCAAGTTCGACATACCCGGAGACAAATGTTTCTACACTTGGTAAATAGGTAGCGCTATTATCGTGCTGACTTGTGAAACGCACGTTTTACGACACGCAGTAACGCATTGTTTAAGCAAATTATGCGCCAAGTTAATTGTTTTAAGTACGTATGGTGTTAACGCAATGAAGAAAAAATGTCACGCTATTATTTATAGTATTTGTGTAAAAAAGTAAACTCATCCTAATACGTCGTAGTTGGAGACAGGCCTGCCGGCTTGGCACAGGCGGCGGCGGCGCGCTGTTTTCAAACTGTCACTGCCGCATTTTTTAATGGATTTTCGCTATTTTTGTTTTATATTTAATATTGTGACTTACCAAGTAATAACTGCAACTCTACAATACATATTTTAATGCTGTGAATTACATACAGGATGTTTTATTCATTGTCAACGTAATTCCTTACAATATTTTTTGTCATATAATTTTGTTATTTTTTGAGGGTTCCTGAGATTGTATTCGTAGAATCGCTACCTTCGTTAAATCCAGGGTTCGTAAAATTGGGGGTCTAGTGTATAGTGAAATACAGTAGAACCCCGATTTTCTGAGTACCGGATTTTACGATGTAGCGAATTTACGAGGCTATCATCAGGAACCATCAGAAAATCTTTACGTATTTTAAAAAAAATTAAAAATGAGAAGAAAATTAAAGAAATCGCAGTTTTAACTATTTATAGCTTAAACTCGGTTTACGGTGTCTGATATTAATACAGTGCACGTTCTTGACAGTACTGCTGTAAAATTGAGGGTCTCGTTAAATCGGGGTCTCGCTAAAACTTAAACCCTGATTTTACGAGATCCTCGATTTTACGACAGTATTTTCGGGAATTATAGACTCTCGTAAAATCGGGGTTTTACTGTATAAGCGGTTGTTTAAGCCAATGTCTCAAATTCCATATGGCTTCGTTTACATTCCTGTGCGCCCCGAGCGCTGGTACAATAACAATGCTTCATTATGCCGTTTGTAATAGAGTTTGTTATTATCCGATGCTGAGCCTCGAATCGTCATGTTTACCATTTTTAAATATAATGCTATTACAGTATCTCAAGCACTACAGGTATTATATGAACCAATGTCTATAATCCACGTGATATTGTTTATATTCATGTACGCCCCGAGAGCTGGTAAGATAACAACAAGAAAGATTACCTTGTAGCTTCTGTTAGCATTATTTATTCTTTGCTTTTGTCTACGTATTTACTAACTTGATATTTCAATGATTCAGAAGTGGAAGTTGTGTGAATACGTGTGCTAAACTAACTTTACATGTTAAATATTTTTAAATGTACGTAAAAAACTGTATGACTGTGCAGATTTGTGTAATCAGTTTGTAGCCCAGGCATGTTATGCACGTTTTAAGGATAATATCAAAATATTAAATGTAGTTTAACATTTGCCATATCTTCCTTGAATTTTAAGAAATTATTCCTGATAAGTCAACAGTACTTTATTTAATTTAGAGGTACAAGACACTAATATCTGGTCTACATATGTTTGTAAAAAATTGCATAATTTATCATATGTTTCAACTTTTTGTATGCTGTCAATGCTCAGCGAGGTAAGTTATTAATTGAATATTCATTTTGTTAGTCGGCGTAAATGTAAGTCACTTGGCAAAAAGGCTAGCAATAAAAGTATTGTGATCTGAATAGCTTATAAATATAGTGAAGGTGGAGAAAAAATGTCAGAGAAAAAGTTTTTCTTTGTCTGAAAATCGTGGAAATGTCAGGGAATTTGGTAATGGAAAATGTGGCAACCTGTGGAGTATTATTTATGTAAAATGGCAAAATAATTTCCATTTTATTCAAAGCGGACTTTGTAATGGCATGCACTCGAATATCTATAGAGCTAAAAGACTAACATTTCTCATTAATGAAATCAACTTACTGGGACACGCGTATCCCAATTCCAGCAAAAAAAATCGTGAACATTGTTAAATTATTGAAGAGAGGTCTGTGATGTACAGGCAGTTTGCAGAAAAACTTAAATGTCTGCGTGTCAAGTTATGACCAACTGAGGAATTATTTAGTGACTGATGTGTGGGTGCAAGAGTACAAATGTATTAATTAATTTTTTTTTATCGTCTGAAACAAGAAGTCATAGTCAGCAAACTGGAAATTGACAATTTTTGTCCCTCAAATCGTTGATTCAACTTCTTTAAACATGGCCGTAACCTTGTTTATTGGTCAGTGCTTACTCAGTATTTACCACTTACTGTTTTTTTTTTTTCCTTTGAATTTTGTAAAACAAAATATAATTCTTGGGCGTGGCTTTACATGTTTGGGAGTTAATTTTTTTGTGAAAATAGTTTGTTTACATTTTAATAGCTATATAAATGGTAAATTAATACAACGTAGTAATATTAGAAGCCTTTTTCTGCATTTACAACTTTTTACACTTTCCACATTTTATTCCATTTTTGCAGGATCCCTTGAATGGTGTAAAAAAGAGGTTCTACTATATGTGGAGAGTGAAATTTTAAATTAGTGCTAGAGAAGCCCAAACAATTATTTGTAGCAAAGTATTCCATACAGACATACACAATTGTGTACATAAAATATAACAATTTTAAGAGAAGTGTATGCCTAGTGATGTGTGTTTTATCACTTGATTTGGCTAATCTGGCTTCGAAATAATGGAATGACGAGACATTTCCATTTAAATCATACTTTATTTGAAATTACTTCTGTTAAATTTATTAATTATACAAACTTTAAAATTTAACAACAGAATTGCATTGTTTTAAATGTGTTTTATGTTGCCAAAATTGTGCAGTTTATATAATATTGTACTAAACTGCATTTTGATTCGTGTGACTCGTCCCCCTTTTAATCAGGTTTTTTTGGTATAGGCGGTTCGGAATAAAGTGAGCACTCAAAATACCCCTGCTGAAGTTCTATTTTCAGCTAATTTGTATCGTTCCGCGCGTAACGGCTAACGACGGGACATGTCTCCTCTCTAGACACGGCACTTGATGTTTACGCGTGTAAGATAATACATTGTGTAGTCAGTAGGAATCTGTACAGCTTGAATAAAAAGTTCAACACTTATATAAAATACAATAATGTAGAATTCGGTTTCAGTATGGTTGTATTTAAATAGGAAAACACACAGAACTATATTGCTTACTTTAGCTGCCAACCATACAAGCAGTAACGCAACTACGGTTAATGTTGAAGTATATGCAGTAACGACTAGTGATATTTTTCAATGGTTAAATTATTAGTGCTCACTTTATCCCGAATTACCTATAATGTAGTTGTTGTCAAAGTAAGCGTGAAAGTGATAATTTTCGGTATGAAGACATCTTATTTATTTCTTTAACTTTAAAATTTGAAACATTTCTATAGGTGATTAGGGATAAAGTTAGCTCTCAAAAATGCCCTGATTAATTTATATTTATTCCGCCAGTTTATATCATTCTGCTGCGTGTAAACATAAACGTTGCCACGTGGTTTTATTTAAATAGGCTTGTACAATGTTTTCATTTACATTACACTGCTGCGATAAGTGTTATCTATAATATCTACTTATTAAATGCATAGGCACTGTATATATGCTATACTCAAAAGTAATCTTAGTTGTAAATACCTGCGAGTTAACATTTTTTAACACCGTTTTCTCTGCGTCGACTCTTAACTGGTTAAGACACACACTGTTGCCGTTACTCATCTTGTAAATACATGCATAATATATTAATTTGTAATTCAAAACTGCCAATATAAACACACACGAAACACGCAATTCAACAATTCAAGTTCCGTTCAACCTCCATGAACGACGACGATGCAGTTCACAAAAACAATAAATAACGTGTTTCCTTGATGCGTGAAACAGGAAAAAAATTCTATTTCTAATTCCATATTCTCAGGCTGGCAATCGTAAAACATAACAGATTACAAATGACTTCACATTATTTAGCAACGATATTCGTAAACAATTACTTCTAATACTTTTGAATGTGTTCATCAGTAACCCATATTTACTACACAACGGCTAAACACATTCATGACTCAACTCGTTTTCAAACGAGCAGCGAAGCGGCGAAAACCTAACTCTCGGGACACCTGTTGGTGGAATTTATAACTACTGTGGTGCGAGCGTTAGTGGCAATGTGTCAACGACAGTTTTTAATTTAGCGGCGGTTTACTCATTTTGTGGTGGCGCATATCAAGTCAATAAGATTATAATAAATATTTGAAAGTGTATGGTACACAAAGAGGTTGATTGCATTTGATGTTCTTTCATTAATGTTGAATTGAAATACAGTTCCGATTTAACGAAATGCCACGGGACCCGAAAATATTTACTCTAAATCAATGTTTCGTTAAGTCCAACTTTATTCTCCCCCCCCCCCCCCCCCCCCCCCCGTCTCCCACACAAGTTAAAGTTGGGCACTTTTCATCGGGAATGGAGATAATTTTTAAAAAGTATGATAGCCCACAACAATAACATACCGCAGATACCATCAATACGTACGCTGCTGCCGTGAAAGTAAAAAATTTGACGAAAGAAACTTTAAAAACTATCAGTGGAACGCTCGCGCGCATCAACACGGGAGAAGTAATGATACACTGCAGAATCGTCTTTCTTTCCGTCTTTCTCCCGCGCCTCCAAGAAATTTGAGGAAATTTCCATTTTAAGAAACCCATGAAATCTAAAGTAAAAGTTTGCAAGATTACGGTAAAATAATAAATATGCTCAGCGGTGGCCATTGTAACGTACAGGCTGCCACGCTCATGAAAGAAACTGGTTGCTGCCCGCCTAAAAATATTTTACACTCGAGCATTTTTTTTAGCATTGGCGAAACATGTTATTTGCGTTAGTAAATTTGTTGTAAAAAGTCTGCATAAATAATATAATAACGTATTTCTTTTTATAGTTACGCTGGTTTTATCACGGGGTGTGACAGAAAATAATCATGCTGGACACCACTGCATTCTATCAGTAATAGAGCTAGTCTGTAAAGCGTGCTGCACGTTAGCGCATTCTGACAGTGCCGCGAAGCACTATCTGTGAATTAGTACCCGTACTGTCTGCTGCGGCACTGTGTGGACAGGGTATCTAGATGCTCGTTCACTCGCCAGCCGCCTGGATGAGGATCTAGGTATATGTTTGTTATGCAACACAGCGTCGCTCGCTCTGCTGTCTGCTAGGCCGTGCGCTCAGCTCAAAATCACTCCCGCTGCTGAAGTTTTCAGTGATTTTTAACGATTTTTTTTTTTGTTTTTGTTTCTTGATGGATGGTTTAACACTATATACGGAAAAAAATTGAATATACTGCGGCCAGTAAACGTATTTTTAATAGACACTGCACTTTATATTTTATTTTATTAAAGTTACTTAGTTATTTCATACGTTTTTGGTTATTTTCTCATAGTTCCTAAAAATCCTTTCGTTAAATCGGTGTGTTCGTTATTTCAGAGTTCATTAAATCAGGGCTCCACTGTAATAAAATACACGGAACTGCGTGCAATGATTCACTACCAACCATACAAACAATAATTAATGTTGACTAATATGCATTAATGGCTAGTGATTTTTTTTCAAAGGTTAATTCTTTAGTGCTCACTTTATTCCGAATGACCTATAGTAGGTTAAAGAAATGAATTAGAGCTTGATTTTGAATTTTGAGTGATAGCTGTACTCGTCTCTAAAGTCTGAGTACTCGCAGGCCTGTAATATTTGTGGTGTTGATGTGATTGTTAGGTGAGCTGTGATGTGAAGTGGCGAGGCCTGAATGTGCCACTGACATGGTATGCCTATCTGGACCCTGTAGCCATTGCGATGGTACTGTGCTTCGTGGGTGTGCAGGGTGCGCTGTGCGTGCTTCCTGTCGGCTACCAGGTCGACCTGATCCCCAACACGTTTGGCTCCCCCAAGTATCGATGTAATGGTGAGCAACAGTATGTTCATAGTTAATATAGTTATATAGATATTCTGACTAAAACACTGTGATGCGTTGGCTAACTCACTGGTAATAGGTTCTTGGATTTTGCTCATCGGACGTGCCGTCCCTTGAAAAGTCATAGCCCGGCAAAAAAAAACTAAAACTCCGCTGTTTTAGTTGTCAAGGTTTTTTTTTTTTTTTTTTTTTTCGTTAATAAAACTGAGCTATTTATTTTTCAACCTTTTTCTTTTCTATTTATTATTAAAAATGAAGAAAATCACTCTCTCTTGTAGTTGACAAATTTTGGAAGTGCTGCAGCAGTGGTGTTTGAAAGCTGGCTGTTCACTTAAGAGGAGTCTTCATTGGTTTCATATTTATGCATGGAACAGTGGAGCGATGAGAGTCAGAGTACCACGCTCAACGAGAAGCATATTGTTTCTGTTCGCAACTTGTTAAACTGGCATTAAAAATGTTCGTTGTAGTCCGTTTTGTGGGATTCCATGCATCAATCTTAGAATTTTATTTTGTGTACAGTAATACCTCATTAATTCGAAGTTCTCGGAACCAAAATTTTGTACTTCGAATTCCACAGCTTTGAATTATCAAATTTAAAAAATAAAAAATAATTTTATTTATTTATTTATTTATTTTTTGATTGATTTTTATTATTATTATTATTATTATTATTATTATTATTATTATTATTATTATTATTCAAAGCACCCTCAGTGTTTTTACACCCATTTTTAAGGTTAGTTTTTGAGAACTGTTACTCATTCGAATTGAAAAAATTATACTGTCTGGCCCTGCAACTACTTACTCTGATAAAACATTAAATTAGTGAAAGTTTCCAATGTTGTTATGAGCGAAATGATGTGCAAGTAACAAGAAACATATGTTATGTTTTAAAAATTTTCAAGGTTGTCACGTAAAAATAGCTCAATTTTGATGCTTTCATTAATAAAGCTAAGTTAAGTTGTACTTCTCTTTGTATTTGCAAGATATGAACTGGCAATTTTAAAAAATATATAAAAAAATTATTGTTGTAGGTAAGCTAATTAATATACTGTATGTTCGAAGACTATTTGAAACACTAAAACCACTATTTGAACACCTATAACATTTCCTGAGTTGATATTTGTTTTTCTGGTTTGAATAATTTAGAAAATGATACTCGCAACTATTTGAATTTTCCATTACCTTATTTGCCGGCGTATGAGAACTATTTGTACATATTTTTTGGCCTTCAAAAATTCAACTCGTTTTATATGAAGGTGTGAAAATCGTTGGTAACTTAAAAAAGTTTTGAAAGGTACGCTGTAAGCTGTGGAGTTGTATGATGTCACAAGGATTGTGTTTTCATCGCAAATCAAAATAAGTGGCCGGTTTTTTTATAATTTACGGTACAAAATTTTGACAAGTATTACATTTGTGACATAAGCCACTTATATTTCACAGCGAAGTGTGGGTTGCTTGGTGATAAATACAACTGGAGCACGTGCCTAGATTCTTTTTCGCCAGCACATAAAAATTGGGCGGAGAAGACGAGGATCTAGGTAACGTACCACACAGTGACTGGATTTTGTTTCTTGGACATACACCATTGCATTACTGTATAAGGTGACTGTCAAAGGAAACTAATGATGAAATATGTGCAAGAAACTAAATAGTCATGTATTTCCATTGCACAGATCTATCAAAGATTGTACCACACAGTCACGTGTATAGTGCTTGACTGGAAGGCGACAACAGCTCGGCGTTGCCATGTAGCTTGCAGTGGACCTCAGTCTGACGTTATCAAAGTAACGCAAAGCTGCCTGCAAATTATGGTGTTGCCTGCCACGTGTTACCGCCGCTGTGCATTTCCTTTGCTCGTGGGCATCAAGAGGGCAATAGTTGCCATTGTCGTTGTTTGTGTGTCTCCTTTGATGTTTATATACCGGTAATATGTGCATTAAAAATATTTCAACTAAATATTTACATTTCTGGTAAAAATATTTTCTGCCAGGAATTTAAAAATTTATAGTTTACTTCAAGATTTTGTACCTTCAAAAACATGACGCGTCTTATGTGCGAGGTCATCATTTACACCGGCAAATACGGTAGTCGCACGCCCCTAATAAGTGACCTTCTTTTGGTAAGTGATTGGCAGACTTGCTTGTATTCATTGATGCTGTGTGTGGTGGCAGTGTTGTGAGGTGCGTGTTGTTTGAAGGACTGCTGAGTGCGGCAGTGTCGCTGGCCGTGATCTGTGCCATGAAGTACCTGGGCTACTCTCTCTTTGCCGTCACGTCCCGCTACTTTCAACTGCTGGTGGCAAGCCTGCTCTTCTCTGCAGTTTTGTCTGTCGTGCTCTACGTGCGCGGTGCTAACGCCAAGTATGAGCGCGTCAATGTATATACCCGTTACCAAGGGTTCCTCTACAACTTCTGGTCCGGGCGGGAAGTCTATCCGCAGTTCTGGCGCCTGCACGTCAAGTCCTTGCTCTCCAAGGTGTCTCTCGTCGGCTCTGTGAGTAATTACATCTTCCTACGATAGTTCGATACTGTACAGGACAGATTCATTCAGGGAAGCTGAATATAGTATGTAAAACTGGCTGTACTACTTCAATAACTTAATGTGTTTTAGTGCTAAAATTTTTTTGGTAATTTTCATAAAATTGTAGACCAATATGTGCATGTAGTATCTATTTTTGTGGTTGTATTTTGGAATCAGTTTATGCAGGAAAAAACACAAAAATTAATTTTAATTGTTACTAAGTGCTAGCTTGTATGGTTCCTTAAACAGTAAGTGGCCAGCTGGTACCCCCTCTCTGCGAAGGCCTTGTGATTTTGTAGGGCATGTAGAAGTAGCCAAGTAAATCAAATTACATGAGTGACTGCTTGATGTGGATATGTTACAGATTCACAACTTTGAGTAGAATTTTAAAATACAGTGGATTCTCTATCCACCGTGTTTCTCATGGGACTGACAAAAAATTTCAATACATGAGGGATTTCAATGGATGTGGTTTTAAAATGCTGTAAAATAAATTAATCAACCCCATAATGTGTTCAATGGATGCAGGTATTTCAATCCATCAAGTTTCTATACGTAGAGAATCCACTGTAACATTGTGTGAAGTCTGTAGTGTCTGTGTGCATATGTGTGAGATTGTTTGTAACTGCTAAAGTAAGTGTGCATTGTAACTGTTGACAAAGTAAATTAAGGAATTATTTTGTACCTTTTCTTGATTGCAATGTTCGTATGGAAAGTGAACAAGCTCTTGATTGCCTCACACTTACAATTACAGTAGAACCCTCTTATAGTGTTCCCACTTATAACGTTTTCCTGGTTATAATGCTAACGTCATTTGGTCCCTAAAACTAATTTGTAATAGGAAATTACCCTGTTATAATGTTTTCCCATCTATAATGTAAACATTTTTTCGGTCCCTTGAGAAACGTTATAACAGGGTTCTACTGTACGTGTTTCACAGACTTTACAGCGTGTATGCTGATGCACAAACTATCCGCAGCAACATTATTTGATCAGACATCCTTGCTACTACAGTAAAACCTCTCTATAAAGACCCATTTAATCCCTTTAACAGGGTCTTTATATAGAGGTGGTCTTTATAAAGAGGTTTAATTGTACAGTAAAACCATTATTTTAATTCTTGAGAAAAGGGTTGTTACAGGAAGGTGGTTGTTATAAAAGGGTTTTTTTTTTTCTGATTGTTGCTACAGTGTCTGACCTGGTGCAGATAGCACGAGTACAGTTATAACTTAACTTTATGAGAGATTTATCACTCCTGCTCATATGTACTCGAAAACATCATGTTTTGAACATACAGTAGAATCCCAATGTTACGAGTATTGGATTATACAGAACAGTAATTTTTACAAGGCTGCTCTCAGGAACTGTTGAAAAGTTCTAACATTTATGGAGAAAAATTTTAAACCCTAGGAAAAGTGCAAAAAATTTGTGTAAAACTCACTACATGACAATGTCTGCAAGTTCATAGCAAAACATACGTGGTTTGCAGTGTCACTGCACGTAAGTGTGTGCCACAAGATTAAACAAGGAGCACGAAGCAGGAAAATTCAGTTGAGAACTGTGGCAGTTGAATTGAAATGAGCATGCTGTACAATGCCGTTTGGCAGACTGACATGCAACGAGTGCTGAGCTGCAACATATAAGGCTAGGTCCACCTGAGTGATCTGTTTCAGATGGGCTTACTGAAGTACCCCGATTATACAGTAGAACCTCGATCTAATGACACTCGACGGTTCCCGAGAATTGTGTCGTTAGATCGATGATGTCGTTAGATCCGACACATCCAGTTTTGACCCTCAAAAAATAAAAAATTAATTTTAAATTGCTTTTTTTTTTTTTTAAGTTGTTTGTCGCTGGCATATACCAAAATAGTTCTTTAAATTAATTTTTGATTTAGTTTAATAGGCAGATGTCTCCTGAATAAAATGATACCATATATGTCTATATGTATCCTCTCCATGTGCCCAAAATGTTAAAAACCGTGAGCGGCACGAAGCTTTACCGAGCCAACTAATTAATTAGGCTACGTAGTGCGTGATGTGAAGTGGGCGCTACAGTGAGACGTTGCTCGGCCTGACTGTAATGTTTCTTCATTTTATCTGACTATGACTTAACAAAATATAAATATTATTTAACAAGTTGAAGTCTTCTGAATAGAAATATACAGTATATGCTCCAATGCTGAGAATTATCTTAAACCACCACAGAAAACGTAAACATTGCGAGGCCACGCGAGGTGAGCGTCGTAGCCCTACTAAATGTCATTTTTTGCAAAAGTCATAAAGTTTATTAACAAAATGAAAATATTATTTAACAATTTGAAGTCTCTTGAATAGAAATATATATGACCCAATGCTGAGAATCATCTCAAACCACCACAGAAAACGTAAACATTGCGAGGTGAGCGTCGTAGCCCTACTAAATGTCATTTTTTGCAAAAGTCATAAAGTTTATTAACAAAATGAAAATATTATTTAACAATTTGAAGTCTCCTGAATAGAAATATATATGACCCAATGCTGAGAATCATCTCAAACCACCACAGAAAACGTAAACATTGCGAGGCGACGCGAGGTGAGCGTCGTAGCCCTAC
>PNEQ01042264.1:0-11784 GCA_003012365.1 Medauroidea extradentata | reverse complement strand
TCGCTGTTTACCTACCGGATCATATTCCGGGTCTTTGTCGGAATCATATCCCACTTCAGTTTCACTACTTGCACATTCACTGTTTGCACATTCACTGAATTTGTGTAGCAATGCACCAAAATCTAGGCACCGCTTGGCAGCCATTTTCCTCACATACCATTATTTACTTGCAGAAAGCGGTAGTTACCATAGAAACAGCTGCTACTCCTGCTGCCATCTGTTGCCAGACTTGCGTACTCTTTGCAACAACCTGCTCCAAACTTCACTTACCATACTGTACATGCATCGCATTGATTTTCATGAAAATGCTACTTACCATGGTTTACACCCGAGCCCCTCATATATATATATATATATATATATATATATATACACATATGCATATGCGTGTGTTGAAAATTCATCTAGAATCATTTAATCTGTAAATCATAAGTCATTTAAACAAAATTTATTCCGCAATAAAGTTAACAATTTTTTTAGCTATACAGATTATTGCCAATAGGTTTCATTTTTGTCTGGGGAAATCCTACTTCAAGCATACCTTTGTTGTTGTGTCAGTTTGCGTATCTGATCCAACGACGTGCGTATGGCGTGCTAACTTGGCAGAAAAAAAGTGTCTGAAAGACTACACAGGATACTGTAACTCCACCTTAACGCAAAGCTGAGGATCCAAGCTTACGTAAAGAATTGCGCATATCTATGTACAAAAGGGTTCTCTGGCTGACTGCCTTAATGACGTATCAAACCATAGCCTACGCCGTTGGAACTATAATCGTGAAATTTTGGCGGTGGGTTACCCTAAGCACGTAGACAAGCACTAAAAATAATTTTTTTTTTTTTTTTTTTTTTTTTTTTTTTTTTCGAAATTCGACTCCTAAGGAGTTGAAATGGGGTGAAATAGGTTTCCCATTAATTGTCGATATACCTCGAACCCAATGGGTAAACGAAATGATTTTTAATTAAATTGAACGCTCATAAAAATGCATATCTATTAGGTAATATTAGGATTTTTTGAAATTCGACATTTAAGGCCTCGCTCTATAGTTTTGCAGTGGTTTCGAAAAAAAATTTTTAACGCGAATTAATACATATATCAAATTTCATCTTACAGTTTTAACATTTATATATCACCGTTTGTACCTGATTTTACTGTTACAATACACCAAACGAATTTTTAGATTTTTGTTGTCAAAATAAGCCAAATGAAGGAAAATAATTATTTTTGCTTGCAAACGGTACATTATTTTGAAAAACGCTGGGCCAAAATTGTGTTTCATATTGTTACGGTGTCGCAATCCCGCGGCGTCGGTGGCGTCGGTGGCGTCGCGGAAGAGTAGGAGGACGATTGCACTACCCCGCTGCGTCGGTGGCGTCGCAGGACGGCAGTAAGTGGGTGCTGGGTAATCAACAAGTCACCAAAAAGTGGTGGATTGCGGCAACAGTGGTATCCCAGGAATCCGATGACTCGAGGAGTTAAGTGGGTCTTAACACTTACCCAACACCTTTGGATTCAGCATGGATTGCTCCGCCTCTGGGCATAGCTGGGAGCCAATCAGAGGGGAGGATTTTGACGGCCTGGTGGGGGTGCGAAGAATGGTATAGACATCAAGCTAGCTACCGGCGGGAGTTGGAGTTGGAGAAGAGAGTCGACGAGAGAGTCTTCTGCTCGGGCGGCGACCGCACCTGGGGACTCTGGGTTCGAGTCTGGGTGCGACCCTCTGGCTAGAGAATTAGCTCCAACGGCGGCACGAGCGGTGAGTTCCTGTTGGTTTAGGGAAGGAGAGCGATCCTTTACCTATCTCCTGTCTCGCCTTACCCTAACCCTTCTACTCGCCTCTATTTCTGTATTGCTGTATTTCCTTGTTCTCTATTCTAATAAACTCTTGTTACCTTCCATCTCTGGCTTATTTATCTTCCCCTTCCCAGGCTAAACTTTGTAACATTATGACTGAACACAGTCTCAAGTTTTTTTTCAAAGCATTTGGTTAAAAAACATTCGAGTTATTTGAAATAAATGAAAGATCATGGCCTTAACGATGCTGTTTTCCTGTGCGTTAGAGACTTATATGTGACGGAGCTATAGGGTTAATCTTAAGACGCGCATCAAATGCAAACATCGCCACAACAGGCCAAGCACTGAACTAGCGTGCAAGAATCCCGCCGTTGCATTTTTACTATGTGAGTACCATCATTTTCAGTTTCATTCTATTGCTGTATATTAAGTTATATTACTTTTAAATAGTCACTATTTGTTGAAAATCAGTTAATTCACAATACGATGGACCAAATTTGAAGACACCACTGCTTAACAACTACCTCGTCTAGTCAGAAAGTTGACGTTACAGGCAAATGGCCGTTTGCCCGAATATCACTACAAGTTTTAAATATTCTAATTTGTGTGTGTGCTTTATGCGAGCTTTGGACAACCCACACGAAAAGAAGACGTGCATTATGTGTAAAATTATAGAGTTAGTTAACAAATGGCTTGAAACATATTGAAATTTTTCAATTGACGAATTTCATTTATTAATTTGTGAGTTTATTTCGTTTAAGCAATAGGCAGGTTTCTCCGGTTTCCTGACACAGAAGTTTCAACAATTTCATTTAATGAAAAATTCCTGATGGACAGTGCTAATGACAAAACCGTTGAAAGAACTTTTCCAATTTAAGTATGTAATTAATGTTTATCTGAAACTTAATATCCAATAATATAAATTAAGAGATGAATGGATACAGAAGATTGGCGTAAATATGACTTAGTATCAAAGACTATACATACCGGAATGATATGTGGGCAGAATGGTGGAAGGATAATCTTAAAGTTCAGTTTCACAGCTCCTCTGCTCGCTCCACATCGTCTTCCGCTTCCCCGCTACACACACACACACACACACACACACACACACACACACACACACACACACACACATATATATATATAAACACACAAACACACACAACCACACAAACCAAAAACAAACGCGCGCGCACACACACATCCTTCGCCGATGGTACAGCTCTCTGCCACTTGCCTCTTTCTGGCTTTAACCTGTGAAATATCTGTTTTGCTCTCACCCTTTGGGCGTATCCCATCCTTTTCTGCTTGTTTTTCATCTTATCTTCGTTATGAACACGGGACACAGTGAACAGTTCATGCGAGAACTTTATACATTAACTTTATTCGCTAAAAACCTCCTGCCTTGCTAGGAAATTGAACTAAGCAAATTGACGTTTTACTGTTTTCAAAGGAAACATCTGAGCACACATTTTTATTATTTCACCCGGAAAAAAATTATTTTCTGCGCTTTTGTGGAAAGAAATGGCAAGAGAGAAAAAAGAGAAGGAAAAATTAACCTGCTTACGAAGAAAATATTCCACACCATGGAGCTTATTTGCCGTGTTCTTCCACTACACCTTAAAAGTTAATTGCAACAAGACTAAAATAAACTTACAGACTTTATTTCACAATAATTCCCTCCGAGGAAAATGAGACAAGATTTCTTGCAAGCATCGTCTCTGAGATAAGCGAGCGCTTAAATCTTTTGTTTGTGTTACAGCGGCAAAACGGATTGCTGCTCTGCGTAAATATTGTATTTACATTACTTTTCTTATGTACCAAAATAAATCATTTTCAAAACTTACGTACACGAAAAGTTGAATCCAATTCGTCGGAAATATATATCCTTGAAATTTTATGTATTTTTATAGCTGATTTCATACTATCTGCTAATATTAATTATTATAAATAACTTTTTGTAAAAAGTCATTACGTAAAATGCCTTAAAGAGGCAGAAAGTGTATTTGAACTATAAACGGACGATTAAATAACAAATTTTTGTAAACAGAATATTATTACTTACAAAGAATTTTTTTCTTCTCATGGCCAATTCAATCAGTGTCTTGGTCTCATGTCGCTCAGTAACATAACAGAATTTTTTGCTAAATGCAGTAAAATCTTATTTGTTCCCATATACTTGGATTTCAAGACTTTTTATGCGTGAGCTAGAAGGAAAACAAATTTTCTTTATTTCACAGTACAAGTTATTAGATAAAGATTTGAATTTCTTTATATAAGTTTAAATTTAGACGTAGATATTAATAGAGTTTCTCTTCCGATACTAACTGAAATTGTTAGCCGATAATGTCGCAGTAGATCGTACGAGATGCATTTTTTTGTTTAGAGTAAATTTATTTATACCACGTTACTTCGGTGATATTGTGTGATTAGAGATTATGGTTTATCGCGGGAAAATTTGACTGACTGCTAGGCTCCAACGTACGTTCAGCTTATTGAAAGATTACTGGCTTTTCCTTGTACGTGAAACTGTTGCCCTATTTGACGGATCCAATAAGAATCCCGCTATCGTAATATTTCATGTCTGTTATTGACTTGCAGACAGCTACGGAATGTCAGAAGTATATCACCCAATCATGCATTTTGCGGGAAATTACAGTATTCTCAATGGTACGTTGGCACAAAAATTTTTCGCGATATACTATTATTATATATGATTATATATCGCGAAAATTATTTGCGCCAGCATATCTTTGAAAACACTGTAGTTCATTGTGACACGTATGATTGGTAGAGACGATGATTTATCGCGAAAATGTTTTGTGCCAACAAACCCTTGAAAACGCTGTAGTTAATTTCAACACACATTATTGGGTGATGCACCTCTGACACAACATAGCTGTCCGCAGACCAACAACAGGCATCAAATATTAAAATATTTGGATTCTTATTGGCTCAGTCAAATAGGGCAACAGCTCCACGTACAAGCGAAAGCCAGTAATTTTTTGGTAAGCTGAACGTGCGTTGAAATCCAGCAAACAGTCAAGTATTCCCGCGATATAGCATCGTCTCTAATGACTGGTGATATGCGTCTGACACAACACAGCTGTCAGTAAACCAATAACAGATATCAATATTACATTAGTCAAATAGGGTAACAGCTACAAGTGCAAGCGAAAGCCAGTATTTTTTCATAAGCTATACGTGCGTTGAAACCCAGAAAACAGTCAAGTTTTCCCGCGATAAACCATAAATCATCTCTTGCCATTATCTCTAACTATGATGAATTCCGGCATCGTCATTTTCCAACTGACCGACGTGCAGTTACGACATCATATAGGTGTTTGTATAATACAATTCTGGAAGTGATTCCTTTTTCATCACAATATAATGACTTCAGCTCTTGCTCTGTCTGCATTCAGTTTATCTTAGAGTATCTGATACGTACGTGAATTATATTTGGCTGAGCGATCCATGGATTGAAATAAATTCCTTCGATAAGGAAGCTTAAATTACGGTGACATTTGATCTATGCTGCTACTGTAATTGCTTCGGACTAAAATTTAAAGATTGTATGGTTGTTACATCGTAATGAACTTGATATTTTCTACATATATCCTTTAAGTGAAGCTATAATTATATGAAAATGTATTTAAAATTTGTCGAACATAAGGTTTTGGTAAATAAGTCATATTTAATCTGGTTTGTAACGTAAATCTTAAACGCTTTATAAATATTGTCATTTAAATGAAAAACGCTACTGTAATACGACAAGAATGTCCGCTTAGTAATCAGTTTTAGGCTAACACGATTCTGATTTCTTTAATTTGAAGTACCAGAAAATGAATAGCCTAACTATACAAATATGTTGAGAGAAAAAATAAATTAAAGAAATGAATCGCACAATTTTGATACCATCTCTGCAAGTACATGTGTATCTTAAGAAAAAAAAAATGTTTTATTCCAACGCAGTCAAATGCAAGCAAGAAGTGCAAAGTTGATATCTGACTGAGTATACATGATAGGGTAAAAATACCTCTCTGATAAAGTACGCTAATAAAAATCAAAATGAGAAAGTTACAAGAGAAAATTTGCTTTCGGCTGGTACACGCAATGCAGTTTGGTACATTTAATACCACATTTTCAAGTGTTGGTATAATGCCACAGGAGTTCCCGATACTTCTCCATCAATAGTATAATTCTAGGCGCACCCAACACTGGAAGATAAGTAAAAGGTGATAACTAGAGACGATGGCTTATCGCGGGAAAACTTGACTGTTTGCTGGATTTCAACGTACGTTCAGCTTATCACAAGATTACCAGCCTTCGCCTGCACGTGGAGCAGTTACCCTATTTGACTGAGCCAATGAGAATCCCGATATTATAATATTTGATGCCTGTTATTGGTCTGCAGACAACTACTTTGTGGCAGACGTATCTCACCGAATCATATGTGTGGCAAGAAATTTCAACGTTTTCAAGGATATGTTGGCACAAAACATTTTCGCGATATACGAACATCACTCGTGATAACCCGCGATTATGTTGTCCACCTTTATAAATAACCAGTAGGGTATACACGGTGATATAACTTAATTCACTGTATCAGCA
Organism: Medauroidea extradentata; assembly: GCA_003012365.1. NCBI lineage: Eukaryota > Metazoa > Arthropoda > Insecta > Phasmatodea > Phasmatidae > Medauroidea > Medauroidea extradentata. Next base: position 5,378 of record PNEQ01042264.1, on the reverse strand, counting down.
ACGAAGGTTGTGTTGGTGTAAAAACTGTTTTCTGTGTATACTATTCGTGGGCAGAAAGTTTTATCTTGTACCGTATCTTCCTTATCGGGGACTGTTTTTCTGTCCCAACCTGTTTATAGACTTACTACAGGTCCATGAATATTCATATTATCCTCGTGTATAGCCATTTTGTACAATAAGACCACTACGCTTGGCGCAAAGCCAAACACTGTAATTTGAAAACTGGCTGGTTCGCAGTGGTGGGATTACTAAATGACCTTTCACCGTGCAAACTGTTCTTTCGGCCGAACTCTCCGCGTCACACAGTCTTGTTACTTGCGTTGCAGCTACCGCTCATTGCGCAAACACAACGCCTGCGTACATGGCGTTTATGTGTGTTAGTTGTCCTGTCCACTGCGCTTTGCTGCTGCAGTTGTACAAGCAGCGCTGCAAACCACGTTTTTTTTCTCTCGCCACTGTGAAATATCAACACACAGATGGAATTTACATTTGCAACTAAGCTTTTTTTTCTATTTGCTCTCATGTTTTCCAGCTACAAAGATTGGTCAGGTAAGAGGGCTTTACGTCTCGTCGACAGCGAGGTCATAGAGACTGTGACATACAACTTTAGTACAATGACAAGACCTGGGAGAGGATTGAACCACGGCCTTTGTCAAGGATCCACCCCAACATTCAACTGGAGGGATTTCGGGAAACCGTACGAAGATAGGAATGAGCTTTGGTTATACGTGCATGAATTTCGCAGATTCATCTGGAAGAAGCCTAAATATCACAGTCTTACACACACTGCGGATACAATTGACTATTCATAGCTAGGGACAGGAAAATTTCGCGCACTCAATGACCTGCATGTTAGAATCAACTATCCTATGCATACTCAAGCCCCGACAGTTTGTCCACTAGCTGCTACTCAGTGGAACAGCAGACAATGAACGAATACACGGGGCTTGAGCCTGCATAGTACAATGGATTCTAGCCTGCAGGTAATTGAATTTGCGAAATTTTCATGTCCCTAGCCATTGACTTCCAACCGCACAGGCGGGCTGCTCGTAATAGACCTACGGATACTTTTTTATACTGGTAAAATCAATATGCTCTAATTACAAAGTTTGCGTTATTTTTTTCCCCAGTAGACTAGACTCCAAATGTTTGCTCACCCTTTTTTACGTTCTCCGTTAACCAAAAATGTTGTGGTCTGCCGAAGAGAGTGAAGCTATCCAAATAGTTAAAAGTTTTGTGATAGAGTGTTCAATCTCCTACAGAGCGGTCACATAGACGTTCGTAGCCAATGGGGTCACAGGTCGCACTGAGGGGCAGTTCAGTGGAGTCTAGTTTGTCGCCAATCGATGATGCTAATTTGGCTGTTACCTAGTTACTACGCACACTGCTACGTGCATAAAAACAAGTGCCGAAAGAAAACAAATTGACGGAAAAAATTTACCTTGAATAGCCTTTACCTACGATTAACAATTACCAGACAATAATTACAATTACTGTAATTAATTTTTGGCCACTTTTAGGTGCCGTCGAACAGCAAAAGGTGTTGGTAGATGTAAACGGGAGGAAAGGCGGAGGGACTTGACCAGGGCCTGTTTTAAGAAACCATCCCAGCATTCACCTGTAGTGATTTCGGAAAACCCTGGAAAACCGAAATCAGGTTGACCGGAACCGGGGATCGAATCTGGGTATTCCAGAATGCGAGGCGAGGGTTTGAGCACTGATACACCACGCTCAGCTGAGGGACAGAAAAGTCTGAATACGAGATAAATACAAATAATGTATGCAATTTCCTTATACATATCGGAAGCGACAATTCGTACCACGGATTTGCTATAGTAATTTCTTAAGTCGCTTCGGCTAGTTCCATTTTTTTTTTAACGAATCACAAACTACTACGTGCAGGGTAAATTTATGCGACCGTGATCGCTCAGTTATCATATTCATATGGTCAAGAGATTTGAAATATTGATTGTTCAGGACATTTTAGTCAAATATTGGAAACCAAACACTAAATGTGGTTATCATTATACTAAAAAGTTCTTGCCATTAGTCATCGAGAGAACAATATGGAGTGGTAAAATCCATTAAAGTTTTCCGCTCTGGGAAATTATTATTTATTTTACTTAACACGTTAAGCAAAACTTAAACATTTATACAAGAGATAGAAGTTTGGAAAACCTGAATTATAATTAAATCTTTCAAAAATATACTTTTTCTTTACTCTCGTCGTAAAAAACGGCGTAACCGTAAAAAAACTGAACATACTGCAATTGGTTTGACGTATGAAACACATTCTTCATGTCAAAAAATGTTCCGATAACATTACTATAATCTAAAATAGTCATGTTTTATTATTACGTCTGAGCTTTTGCATGGTTGGAGACGTATAATAATTTTACACACAATATAATATTGGTTTTGAAATGCTAAACCACGAATTCAGTTAAAAAAATGAAAATAAATAATTTTTTTTTGTAAAATTTTATTTATTATTTTACTTTTTGTTGATAGCTCTTGATCAAAACACCAGAAGCTTTTCATGCGAGTGAACACACTGTTGCTTGGAAAACTGCAAATTTCTCTACACATAAACACATGTTGGTGTTTTTGTTTCCTTGTGTTTTTTTATAGAATAAAGTTTGATGTACGTGTTTCGTGGAAAAGAGTCCCAGAGAGGGGGTAGGATAACATACGCTTTCCATGTAACGTACAAAAAGGGAGGGAGAGGGATTTCAGTGGAAGAGAGAGGCTGGTTGAGAGTCACGGCAATCAATCATCGCTATCCACCATTGGCTGTTGTCAAACCTTCACCCTTTCCACGAACTCTTCGTCAGACATCGTTGACTGCTATCTCACAGTTCATGAATTCTACAGGTGAAGCATTAGGATTCCGCCAGCTGTGAAAATGGACATTTTATTTATTTTATGGTACTTTCACCTTGCGAATTTAGCTCGAAGGGTCTACCTGTTCCTTACTAACTACACTTCATCTCACAGATAAAGAGAGGCTGGCAGGTACGAACACTGAAATTTTATCCCGCCAAACACACCTGGGCAGATTTAACTTCTCTTCCAACGGTTATTACTGAACTCACGAATTTTATGTGGATCCCAAGGACAGTATTTTTGTGAATTTAAAAACATGAAATTCCTGGGTTTGAATACCATGTTTATAGTGCTACGTTTGTAAGTTGACGAGAGTTCAGCATTTAAACGACTAAGTCTATTTCGAAAAGGTGTACCAATCTTTGGATGTGCAGTTGAAGGAAATTTTTTTGTATCACAATAATAATGTGTTTTGACCCACGTAATATTTCAAATTAAAATAATATTAAGTATCTTTTTGTGCACTGAAAGAAAAGCACTGTTGTAGGCACCATATCTGCAGTGTTCCAACAACAATTTGTTTTGTAGAAGTAACAATCTATTCTGTAGAAGGAGCAAAGATAATCTTCATTAACAAAAGATATATTTTACTTCTTTTGAACAAAATGTGGTTTGAACAAGTTGCGACAATCAAACTGGAGTGTTGCCCTTATTTTAACAGACGTATGGTTCCTGCAACAATACTTTTCTTATAGTGTGTTTAGAGCCACTGATTATTGGTGAAAAGAATTTTACACCTATGTGTTTCAAAGCCTTCTGTGCACATAACGCTTCATGGGTTATTGGTCCTGCATCTTTGAACAGAGGTTTCGTTCATTTTACTGTACCAATGAGAATAAAGTTACAGCGACGCAATACGTATGAGATTTTCGGGTGTGAGTTTAATACGTTGAAGGTTAAAACCTTCCAATCACTATCCATGAAGCAGATATGAATATATGTCCATGCGTCATTGAAACAAGATCCTGAAAAATAATTTACGCCGAAAATCAGTATCTCTAATTATGAATCATAATTTTTGGGGGTAGCCACATAACATTTGATCACCATTTGTTATACGTTTCAATTAACCTAAGAGCCTAAACTTGAAACAACCCTGTTGCACTTTAATTTACACGCACCTAAAGGAAAATGTATGAGATATGTTTAGACAGATACTTCTTCATTGGACCTAACAAATTTTTTTGTAAGGGAAATATTACTACTGGCTGTAAAATGACTGGAAATTGTACAATGTTTTTAATCAAATATGAAATCGTAAAACTGTTTCTAATTAAATTGATTCCTATTTTAAATTTAGGTAAACATTTGGTCATTGCCCTGTAAAATTTGATATATAACAGCCTTGAAGTGTATTTATAAAATATGAGGCCAGAAAGTTCCGTAATAATCCAGCCATACAAATTCGCACGCGTATTTGACCAGTGTAAAGCGACTGTGTCTTCAAGTCATGAAAATACAAGTTTTACAGGAACAGAACTACTACTGCCAACATGGACTGAATCATCCATATCTCCATCTATTTTACATATGTGCGTTATAGTGCCCGCACATTTGAACGTGGAGCAGAGAAGTACCGCAAATGTATAATTCCGCTGGGATAAATTCAATGTAAATATACGGAAGACTGCACACCTAGACGCGGATAAGCGCAGCGAGGGCAGGGAGCCGGTCCTGTTACTATTTGTGTGCGTTTGCGTGGATTCGGTGCAGCTAGTCTAGTTCATTGCAACATAAGTTTTATGGTATTGAGGTGAGGTGTTGAAACAAAATGTTGTATAATTCTTTTCACCAAAAATCCCTTCGTCTACAAATGGCACGATAACACTTTCAGACAAGTTACGGCTAGTTGCATAATTACCAGTACCGAAAATCTATGTACATAAAATGTGTGTGTATATGTGTATATATATATATATATATATATATATATATATATATATATATATATATATATATATATATATAATATCAATGAAATCCGACATTGTTTGAACGATCACCACGAACATTGGCACATATATATGTATTTTTCATGGAGAAGGTTTTTTTCTATCCATGTTATTCTAACTCGTTAACTTACCACTAGATAGCGCTGCGTAGCATCAAATTATATACCGTTAAACCGATCACCCTGAAAGTTTGCATACCCAGATAACAATCCACTAGGTGGCACAGCAGTGCATCAACTTATGTACCGTTAATCCAATCACCCTGAAAGTTTGCATACCCAGAAACAATCCACTAGGTGGTGCAGCAGCGCATCAACTTATGTACCGTTAATCCAATCACACTGAAAGTTTGCATACCCAGATAACAATCCACTAGGTGGCACAGCAGTGCATCAACTTATGTACCGTTAATCCAATCACACTGAAAGTTTGCATACCCAGATAACAATCCACTAGGTGGTGCAGCAGCGCATCAACTTATGTACCGTTAATCCAATCACCCTGAAAGTTTGCATACCCAGATAACAATCCACTAGGTGG
>PNEQ01042262.1:0-15321 GCA_003012365.1 Medauroidea extradentata | reverse complement strand
ACGAAACGACGAATAGACTTTAAACTTGGGCAATTGTTCGTGAACAACATATACATATTCCTAGCATTTTTATAATTTTATCTCATTTTGACATTGTCACTTTTGGCAGTAAACCGACGATATATCATCTCACTAATCTCAGGTTTGGGGCACCAAATACGTTTCCGTGAAACCTTAACTCTCTGAAACTTTGTAATGTCAATAAAGTTAAAGTGAATATTTTGACAATATATAATTGAGGGCACCGTCACCAATGGTTGTGCACAGGATAAACTGATGTTTCTCATTCGATTAACCTCTTACCTTAGGTGTCTGTAATTACCCCACAACGTCAAATAGGCAGGGCTATAAATAAGGCCCAGGCGAAGTCGCTGTTAGTGTCAGGGACAAACTTAAGACTGCTTTTCGCGTGGACAGCTATAGCTACTTATCCTACTGTATAATTAGTTCAACTAGCCGCTTGGACATTCTAACACTTGATGACTGAAGTACCAATCTTGTGTACAAAGAGGTTTTTCAATTAAAGTAAATATTATCAGTTACGAATAATACTCGCGAGCAAAGCCGCGGGGGACTGCTAGTAAAACATAAAGATATTGCTGTATTCCATCTTGTTGATTATTTCTTTCCTTTTCCATAGACAAAGACTGTTTCACCTAGTCTCAAGTCACAGCAAACTAAACATAAAACAAAACACTAAATGTGTATGTACACAGTCATTGAGGTAATTAACAATTACTATTATTGGTACTATACATAGCGAGACGACAGATCGTAGTAATTTTTAATAATGCGGTGTTGGGACGGGAAAAAGACGCGAGTTGGTATGTAAGGATGGAAAGAGAGACTGCGGGGGCGCTGATTCTCACGGGCCTAGGGCGCCTAGAAGCATGAATCCGACCCTGCCAGCAAGTCATAGTGTAACGGGTACAGCGTTTCAATACTACGTGTCTTTTATGGACGAATACTACCGCGTGAAAAATATTATATGATTTATGTCATGAACTGATACAAATAGAGATGGAAACTCGAGAAAAAATATAAAAACATCTTAACTTTGTAAAATTGTGACAGGTGGATACGGACTTGTTACTTCGCAATATACGTCACCTCATGATATTCGACCATGCTTTCTGGTTTCCCCCTGCAGTTGCAGCAACTGTCTAAGCAAGTGTCTTTCGTTTAAGTGCTCCTTCTACAATCTCGTGTAACTTCCATTCTGTTTTAGCAGACACGAGCACAAAACACAAAAGAAAATGTCGGCGAATAGAGCTCCCGCCACCCAAAGAAACACCGGCGAGGCGCAAAATTACCTTGAAGCATATCCCTCCTTCTAACGCCCTCCCTCATATCCCGCCTCCGCGGGACGTGGAAGGAAAGGAAAGAAGAGTTAATTACGACAAGAAGAGAATCAAGGGGATTTAATGAACTTTGGCGAATGTTGGTTGGCGTGCGCTATTTCTATATCCTATCAGCCGCTCGCAATCTGCTTCTATTTTTATCCTGTAACAGGGGGAAGAACCTCAGGAGGCATGAAAGAGGGAATTCCCTGGTCACAATAACACATCCCCGGAGAATTACTCGGGAAATGAGCAACATTCTGGCCGGGCCCTTCATCGCTTCTGGATTCTCCCCCGCCACCGGCACATAACTAAATAAATGTCCGGCTGGTTTCAGCATTTCAGAAGAAAACAGCGAAACGTCGCACTGCCTTACTTTTCACCTGAGACCGATGGCCTAAGATTTCGGAGATTAGATCAGACAGGTTCACTAAACAAATTTCTGAACTCTGAAATAAATTAATTTATAGTTAGTCTGGTCAAGGGGAAACGCAGTGAAGTGAGGAATCGTAGTAAGAGTGCACTCTAAATCTGAATTAGTGAATATTCACTTATTTACGCCGATGGATGGAGCAATTTCAACAAACTGAATCAGTTAGAAACCACTGTGAAATCGGTGACTATTCACTGATTCCGATAAAGAGTGCCAACATTCATCAAGTTAATTAGTTAATGTCAACAGATTTTCCAGTAATTTTTCACTGATTCAATAAGTGAAGACTGTTCTTTGAAAACAACTGGAAAATCCGGTGAATATTCACTGATTCACTTGTGAGAAGATTTATACTCTTGCAGGAGATCCATCTATCAGCGTGAATCAGTGAATATTCACTAATTCAGATTTAGAGTGTGCTTACTAGCGGAACGTTTTTTGTAGTACCTTGTCGACAACTAGAGTTCGTCTTGGCCGCTACTTGGCCTTAAACAGGCGTTTAGGATTACCAGACGTCCGGCAAAACGGAAGACATGTCGTCCTTTTTATGGATTTTTTTTTCGTCCGGCCGGATTTTTTTATGCCCAAAATGTCCGGATTGTTAACACGATGAGTTATTACCGACATTAAATATATTATGTTTCTGATAATATTGTACACAACTACAAGCTAAAGTAATCTTCACGAAGATGCTGTCAGTCACACACACAAAAAGTCACGTCGCAATGTACAGTACATGCGTTGAGTGCACCTGGTTATTTACATAGCAATAAGCGTATGTATGTGTTCATTGATACAGTACGTTTATATTTGGTTGTTAGTAAAAAAATATGTGTTTTATTTTAGTATTAAAAATTGATTATTTACGCGGAAATATGTATGACTTGAATACGCCACGTGAAAACTTTGTAGCTATATGTACTGGTTTTATCTAATATCACAGTGTATTTAATAGCACTCGTAATATATTTAATATTTAAATTTCATAGGTAAGCGCTTTACTATATGATAGACTATAGTTAAATTTAGTATGAAACGTTTTACTATGGTTTATTATACACGCGAACAATTTACAGCATTTCGCAAGAGCGATAACGAGCTACATCCCTCTAGTAACAACATAACGAGCAGATCTGCAAACCACAGGAAAAATTACTTACGCGATCTAATGATGAATTCGAACCATAAGTATCTGGTTTCAGAGAGGACAAAGAAGGAAACAAGGTTGACTGTTAAAGGCACTCCGATAATTTTACGCAGATGCATAACTAAAATGTAAAAAAAAAAAAAAAAAAAAAAAAAAAAAAAAAAAAAAAAAAAAAAAAAAAAAAAAAAAAAAAAAAAAAAAATTAGAAAATAAGGGAAGTTGTATAAATATATTTGCAAAAGACATCTCAACGCAGTCTCGCAGAAGATGCCTGATTGTAAGCATATATACACGTAATTTTATGTTGGAGCAGTCAATCTATGGCTGCTCGCAAGTGTCATTTTTCATGAATTCGGAGCAAAATTATAGCAATTTGTTCTGGCAGACTCACAAGTGAGCAAGAACTCACGGTAAAGTAATAGTGTACAAATCTAACATATATCATTCTGCACATGCCATTATTTAAGTTCCCTTTAAAAACTCTCTTTGCGAGACGAAATTTTCCAATTCCCATACATTTTTTTATCCGGTAGAGTTGGCGGCAAGCCGCGACGGAGGAGCGACAAATTTCGCCCAGATGGAATTCTTCATGTTTCCTCGACTCTTGGAATTGGCGACAAGAATTTCAAAATACCTCACCCGCCACTTGATAATTCTTCTATCGCTTGCCATTATTTTATTTTTTTTCTTTCTACTTTTCTTTCTCGTAAACGTCCTAGTCCCTCTCGAGCTCGATTCACACCACTTCTACCCCCTCCCCTCCAACTCCATCGACAATCGTGTCCCATTTTCTCCGCCGTATCAGAGTGATCTGAGGTTCAATTCTAGGAAATTGAGGGCCCGTGCAGATGGTTTCGGGAGAGACGAGGGGGGCGGATGGGCAGGAGAGAATGAGGGTGGCATTGATCCTGGAAAGCCCCCTTGCACTTACGTCACAGCTCTCCTCGCCAGAATAATACTATCGCAGACTGCGCTACACGGGAGGAAAAATAGATACCATTAGCAGCGCGCGAGAACATTTCCTCCCCACATTCTCACCACGAGTCCACAGTGCCGATTACAAACTTCGCGGACAGAATTGGGGATTTCCCTTCCAACTCTACACTTTTAGTATGAACTTGGTATATTTTAGAGATGAATGGTGTAATTCGGAAAACGTACCACATTGTTTACATTTTCACTAAGTTGCCGTGGAACAGACACAAAGAAATCACATTTCCCCCCTTTGAGTGAGCGAGTGAGTGAGCGAGAGTTTTTAGTCAGCGCTTAACATCGAGGTCTTTAGCGCTGGTGAGCAACGATATGATGTGAGTATGGAGCGGAGCAGGAATGAAGAGGCGGGGGAAACGGTAGATCCCCGAGAAAACCCGCCGACCAACGGCGTAGTCCGGCACGATTCCCACATATGAAAATCCGGGGACCGACCCCGGATCGCCTTGGTGGGAGGCGAATTGTCTGACCATTCGGCCACCGCGGCCCCTTCCCCCTTGAAACAATGCACATAAAATGCAGTAAAAAGTTACAATTTATTTTACGCGATGAATTTTTTTTTATTGGCCGTACCTTTCGTCGACAGTGAGGTCGTTATATACAGTCACACACCACTTTATACAAAGACAGGAACTAAGCGAAGAGTCGGCCATGACCTATGCCAATGAAAGCGTCCCTGTATTCGCCTGGACGGATTTCCGGAAACCATGTAAACCGAAATTGGGATGACCGAATTCAGGAATCAAACCCAGGTCGTGCCGATCGCGTTCGAGTACAGGATGTTGCCCTTATGCAGTCTCGCTCGTTTGTGATAACGTAAACAATGTATTATTTAAGGGGCTGAGATCCATTATGGTGTAAGTCACAATTATTTAGTAGTGTCGTTTTGATTCACGTTATTCACATTTTTCAAAATAATATTCTGTAACAAATATTTTACTCTTAACCGAAATTCTGAATTCTATTTGCACATTGCAAGAATTTACTGCATTTTGCATGTGATTACAAAAAAAATGTTTGAGAGGAATCTATTTTAGCTGACTTACGCACTCTAAATCTAAGTCCCTCATGTGTGAGGTTGCGTTTGGCACAGTGGTTAAAGCACTCGCCTCCCACTAAGGCAATCCGGGTTCGGTTTCCCGGCGGAGTCGGTCACATGTGGGAATCGTGCCTAGGTTGGTTGCCTTATTAGAGCCGAGGAGCGCTGTGCCGAGCTTCGCTGATAGGAGATAATTCGACATTAGTTATACACACAAGAGTAGCATCTGCTTAGGAACAGCATTCGAACAACGTTCAGCATGTGTTTACACATTTCAAGGCTGCAGCTCGTCGGGGCTATGGAACTGTAAGCTGTGATTCTGCCAGGTTGCTGCTGCCAAGTCTACAACAAAGTTCAGAGCAGGACCTTTGGGTAGGTTATTACGAATGTGCGTACAATACTATAATTTGTGATGTAACAACAAACTCCTACAACTCCATTTTAGGTACATAAAATCTAAACTCCATCATAACCAACTGCCACACAGATAGGAATGGTAAAAGTGATGATAGAGACTATAGTTCTAACCGTCTACATTACTTTTATTCTTAAGATAGAGAGCCAATTTAAACAGAGTAATAAAATAGACCAGAAAAGCCAATTAACTTGGTAATACAAACGAGCGCAAAGGGTTAAAGCCATGTCGGAGGGCTGGGAAGCAGTTTTTCAATGTGCAAAATGTTTTAAAAGTACTCAAAATCCTCACTATAAAATGTGTATTCTTTCGTAGACAAGTGAACTGGGAGACGTGAAGTAGTTTCGTAAAAGTTGTGTATTCCCGACTAACTCCCTCCTCACAATGAAAGTTCTTCACTATAAAATGACAAAGAAGTTAACATGAAACAAGAAAATTTGTTATAAATAAGACTGAACAAAATTATATGATCATAAATGTTCAGGATATGCTGTGGATAAATTGACATAAATTAAGTGTACGTTACTATTTCACTTGTTACACCTCCGGCATTGTTATTTACTCATTATTACTTACTAAGTATTTCTGCATTAGAAAAACAGACACAAGGCTGACTGTACACTGTCAGATATTTGAGAGCCTCTTTGCACGTAAGTAGCCTATCAAGTAATCAGGTGAAGTAATTAAATACACGAGGTAAGAACAATATAGAGATGGTAGCGAGAAAACTTCAGATAAAAGGTGGATATTTATTCGAATGTTGTGTATATGCAAGTGTGCACACACACGGCCAAGGTAATAAAAATGGAGCATGTTGACAACTACTCCACATGACTTCATGTATATACATAATGCTCCGGAATTACTAGTCTTAAATAACACGGATGGCAGAGAACGCAAAAAAAAAAAATATTTGACAGTGAACATATGTCCGGAAATGGTAACCTGTAAAGTTATAGAGGCAAATAATAGTGCTCAAATTTGAATTCCGCGCGCTGGAAGGTGTCAGTCTAGTGACTGAGAGGATAAGCTAGACAGTCGAGTGGAAGCAGGGTATTGCGGGCTGCATGTTAAGGTTAATAGTGTAAAACATAGCTCACTTTTACAATGGCATACATAAATGCAGCCCGCAATACCCAGGTCCACTCTGTTGTACTAGCTCATCCTCGCAGTCACTAGACTGACACCTTCCAGCGCGCGGAATTCAAATGTGAGCTCTATTGTTTGCCTCTACAACCTTACAGGGTGCGATTTCTGGACAAATTTTCACTAACAAATAATGTTTGTTTTCGCCTTCTCTACCGTCCGTGTGATGTACGACCACAATTCCGGAACCGCCTGTATATTAATATTATGTAACAACAGTTAGGTAAATTGTGAACACTGTAGCGATTGATGAAATATTTTAACTGCATGTACTACTTTAAAATGGAAAACATACTATACTATACAATAGAGCCAACTATTCACAGTTTCCTTTTGGGTTATATAATATTACAAACTACGCACGTTCACTATTACTCCACCTGGCCACATGTATTGAGAAGCTATGCAACCCAGCCACACTACAGTACATAGCGCAAATACTGTATCCTGTTAAAAACGCTATAATCGGCGCCGAGTGGCGGTTTCGGGGTATAAAGTTTCGATAGTTGGAGATAAAACTTTTACCAAACATGACGTTTGATTATAACGTGTAGACAGTGTATATTTCAAATAATTTTATTGTATTAGCGTCCTTTCCTGCTTTGTAACGCAGATATTTTCCTCGCGAGCAGATATTTGAGAAATGGCGATAACGTTCATCCAAGCAGCGTTTTTTTTTTTTTTTCAAATTGTCACAAACTTTTCCTGTTTTAAACGTCAACCTTTTGGTGTATGAATTTCTAAAATACAACCAGATAAAACTACATCGCTGTCATAAACGGACAGACACGAAGGTAGGTATCTGTCGCATTCGTCATATTTGATGGAATAGTTTATTTAAGTTGACACACATTACAACACCGTCGAATTATCTCTTATCACTAGAGACCTGAACATTTCGGATTTCCTTTTACGAACAAGCTAGAATTCCTACAGCTGTAAGTTCATGTCACCTTCGATATTGGCATTTGACTTACCTGACTTCTCCTGGAAGTCGCTCAGCCAATAGCAATACGACTAGACGTGGCCCACTTCTCTGTGTCAACGAGCAGCTAGTGAACAGCTGACGTCTGCCTCGAGTCCACATATAATCATACAGGCTAGCTTACAGGGCAGTGAACCAGCGAAATATTCAGGTCTCTACCTGTCACTACGGACCCATATTATTCACGAAAAGAATTTTGCCCCAGTTTGTTTCAGTGCCTTACATGCACATCTGCAGTTCTGCTTCATGGTTATTGGCAGTGGTCTGTGTGAAGAATCGTATTTCATTTGACTGAGCCAATTACAATGACGTTCCTGCAACACCACACGTCTGTGATTTGCCGGTAGAATCCCTAGGCTCGTTACAGTTAAAATATCCAATCACTGACCGCGAAGCAGAACTGCAGATGTGCACGTAAGGCATCGAAACAAAGTGAGGCAAAATTCTTTTCGAGAAAAACCAGGGTCCCTAGTAATTAGCTAGGTCATATGATACACATAGACACGCTGCCAATTATCATGAAGCAGAATTGTAGATGTGCACGTAAGGCATTGAAACAAATTGGGACAAAATTATTTTCACGAAATACAGGGGTACCAACCTACCATGCTATCAGCGAAGCTCTGCGTAACGCTCGGCGGCCTAGGCATATGCCCACCCTAGTGCTCGCAGGAACTTCTCGCCCGCCGACACATGGACACTGTTGTCGTCACGTCAACCAGCCAGTCTGCGGTGTGTTTGTCTTAGCGAACGAGCGTTGTTTGCCACACAAATTGTCGACGTGCAAGGTCGACCTCGCCGGACATAAAGCAGCAAAGACAGTGCTCCAACCACACAGCCGCACATTAGCTGCTGGTAAGACATCCTGCTAGTCGTCCGTATCTCTGCTGCCCACGCCCCACTTCAGCCAATTACGTAGGGTATTAATAAAGATTAGTGTCTAAACACTGGAGCTATGCATGATATTAGGGTTTAGCGAAATCATTGTAAAACTACAAGGTACAGCCTTCACGTATCAACGAGAACTACGACGATCAAGACGGAACAAACTTTATGGACAGTAAATGGGGAAGAAACCAAACCATCCCAGTATCCGTCTACTAAGGAAAACGGGAATCTGGCTATACGGACGAAAGTCACACATTGCTCCTTCAGAATGCAAGTCCAGTGGTTTGTTACTGCGCCAACTCGATTACATTCACTAATATAGGTTGTTCAGTATAAATTGAGCACTCAGTAGAACTTGCAAACTAATTAAAAATATGTTTTATTGGGCCAATAGATGTTAGCTTTGAGAGTGTTGAAACGCTTACACTGGTTTTTAGTTACATGGAAGTTTTCATATTAAAAGTGGCAAAGATGACAGCAAAACGGCTGAAAGAAAACTGTGCAGAGCTCAATTTATCGTGCATGGCCTATAATTACAATTAAACCGTACAAAGGCTGTATCTGACCCGGTTCGTTCAGTTTGCTTGCACCGGTACAGGTAATATCACATACAATAAATTCAGTTTCGCTTCAACTGCGTAACTTTCTCTTGCAAGCACGTGTCAAAATCATAAATTTACTTCTATTCTATACGATAAATTGAAAAGCTACTGTATCGCCCTTCTTAGAGCGGAAGTTGAAATGTGAACAAAAAAACTCAATTTAACGTCAAAAACACGGGTGTATATATTTCCACGACCATAGAAGCGCATTTCTGTTATAAAAGTTCAAATTTTGTGAACGTGATAGTTTTTTTTTTATTTCAATTTGTAAAACAGAGCAAAACAACACTTCAGATAATAAAAAATAACACAGTGGAAACTGGATACATGTTGCGGTATTTGACGTAAATACGGAATAAACGTCTGTAACGAAGTTGACAGAAGGTTATCTCTCAAAGGTACAGCGGGAAGACATATTCATTGTTTGCCTTAGATCCTGTCTTTGAATTTTTTTTTACGGAAATGTGTATCATGGTACAGAGGCCAAACCAGTATTTATGTCAGATGACCTCAGATGACCATATTATGAAGTACATCGCCTGGTAAGGTCGGTTTAACTAGAGAGTAAGTTGTCAGTGCCGACTGTAGCGCAAAATTTACTGGTTTTCATTCTTTATTTTGATAAGTAGCACTATGCCAAAGACATTTTAACCCTGAAAGTGCATATTATCGACCTCCTAACGTGGCTTAAGAGTAATAGTCACCATATTCAATTTTTGTATTTTGTGTAATAACTTTTCTTCTGGGTAAATTTTAAGAACTTCAACCTAACTACGGAATAGAATATATATTGATATAATTTTAGACACCATAAATCTTTATTTTCCGTTAATGTTATTAGCCTACACATAGTATTACAGTTAAGAAAGTAATAGGAATATTGTAACCGCAGTTCGAACTGTAGGCTAACAGTAACGACAAAAATATATTTACGGTGTCTAAAATTCTATCAATATGTATTCTATTCTGTAGTTAGGTTACAATTCCACAAATTGACCCAGAAGAAAAGTTATGACACAAAATACAAAAATTCAAGATGGTGACTATCACTCACTCTTAAAACAACCTAAACACAACATAGCGTATAATACAGTCGTAGTTTATGAACGTTAAAAAAAAAAAAAAAAAAAAAAAAAAATGAAGAGGGTCCGGGGGGTTCTCCCTCGAGGAAATAGTTTTTTTATTTAAGGAAAAAAATTGTGCTATTCAATATATTTTCTAATGTAAACTTTGTATTTCCCGCTGGCATAAATGTTATACTTTTAGATAGCATTTGTTTTACATTTTTACCATTTCTTCAAGGCTAAAGAAAAACCGGATTGTAACCTGTAAACATAACCACCTTCCTGCACTCTCCTGTCCCTGGAGCGACTATTGCATATTTATTTGCTGTTTGCCGGGATACCGTAATATTGTTTCCTGAAATAATATGATATTTATTTAAATATGCAGGCAACTCCGAACAAAATTTTACCATGCAAGAGCATCGACCACGGTTGTATGACAGAAAATAAAGCATAAATATCGCCTGCAGCTTCATGCCAAGCGCTCACAATCTCCGCTTTCACGATCAGTTTGCCGGTATTCCGTGATATTGTTTATTGAAATAATATATAATTTGGACGGTGTTTGTGCAGTAATAGGCTATGCGCCACTTTTTTAACTTATGAGTAAAATATACTGCAAGTATATAAATCCAGTATTCATAACCACATGATATAGGAGTAAAATACTTTTTTTAACAAGACCGTTGCAAAGCAGAAATTTTTTTTATACCGAACTAGCAATTGGGGCTTAGTCTACAGATGCATAACACTGCCTAGTTATTTAAATAGGCAAGCAGTTCCGAATGAAATTATACCCTGGAAAAGCAGCAATGACGTGTATATTTGAGAAATGTGACTAACTATTTCACTGTCATTCCAAAGTTTACGAATCCAAGTACATCGAACCGCCAAGGTCACTGGAACCTTACCAGTAAAGGGTCTCGCGAAACCCAATATACCCTTGTAAGTTGATGACAAAATTCACTTAATGCCTTTCTAGTTAATTTCGATATTTTGATTACCTTAGTGCAGCCGCGGCGGCCTATACTCTGTCCAATCTAAGACTGTAGCAGAAATAAAAATTGGTACCGCAATAAATCTAAGCAATTGAATTGTATCTTGATTCCTCACACTGTGATAGTGCCGTTAACACAGTTACCTTGTATTTTTCAACATTTCAAATTAAATGTACGCTGTGCAAACATTTTATTGTCATTCACTTGAATGAATGAGCTGCAACCTTAGAATGGATAGAGTATAGTGGTCAGACCGCTCGCCTCCCACCAAGGCGATTCAGTTTCGATCCCCGGGAGAGTCAGTTACTCTTATTATCGCATGTAGGAATCGTGCTGAACGAAGTCGCTGGTTGGCGGGTTTTCTCGGGGACATCCCGTTTCCCCCACCCTCGTCACTCCGGCGCTTCTTCATTGTAGGAAGGCGATCTGAGTTCGATTCCCGGCGGGGTCGGTCCCCAGATTTTCGTATGTGTGGATCGTGCCGGACGATGCCACTGGTCGGCGGGTTTTCTCGGGGATCTTCCGTTTCCTCCGCTCTTTCATTCCGGCGCTGCTCCATACTCACCTCATATCACCCTCACCAGCGCTAAAGACATCGATGTTAAGCGCGGACAAAATCTCTCACCCTCTCACTCATGTATTTTAGGGCCCCACTCCGTGTCATTCTTCAAGGCAAGCATCCAGAGTGCAATGCTTTGGCCCTCGGAAACTCTCCTCATACGATTTTTTTTATTTCCTTAGTTTGAGAGAGAAATAATAAATTACTTTATTACCGAATGTAGATGTCAAACTTAGTGTGGTTACAAATGCTTACAAACTGTACCTCCCTTATTATCCCCCTGTCCGCCCTCTTCTGCACTGCCACTTGAACAAACAGTGTTGTTCCTGTTACACTGGTCTAACTACGTTCTTTATAAGATAGCAGTAGAGAGACACATTCTCAGTGACTAGGTCAAAGTCGTTAGCAGACTGGCTACTTCGCATCATAACTCCACTAGAATACAACTGCTCAGATTCATTATAGTTCAGTCATATGTTCAAGAACGGGCATTTGAAGATGATATCTTCATACAAGCAAGGGAACCGGCCTCAAAAGACTTTTAAATAACATACTACAAAAAAAATCCCCAAGTCACAAACACCATCGTTAAATACGGTGGCCAAAACTAATTTTTTTTTCAAGTATTTTAACAACCGTACACTTAAATTTCTTTTGCGTTAACATCCTTTCATAAATGATTCTTGTGTATTTTCTGCTGCCGTCAATCTACGATTTTGTTGAAAAATGTTACTAACATTTCTTTACTATGTTAACACACTGCACGTACACGAGTTTTTCAACTCTTGCGATATAGTTTAGTGTTGTAGTGTAAAACGTAATAAAGGCCTCTAGAAAATTTAATGTTTAACTTATAACATAATAATAATATCACGTAAACACGAATAATTACTTTCATAATTGGAGGTGATAATTGTTGAAGGTAGGACAAGGTTACACTCATTGAGAACATTTCTGAGAAATTTACTTTTTAAATGTTTTTAACTAACAGCTACCCTGTATGTGTGTCTAAAAGTTCGCAAACTTTCTGCCTCGGTACCCTGGCGCAAGCCAGGATAGGGAATTACGTGTTAAATTATATTCGATGTGACTAGTTAACCATTCACAATATCGTTCTCAGACAAAAACAATTTTCTGAATTTAAAAAAAAATTCCTACAGAACAAAAAAATTTTGTGCAGTTTTTTTCGAGTATTTTGGATCGTAAAATACTTATTTGATCGTAGTTTTCAAGGCATTGAAAAAAAAGGCTAAGATCCTGTAGTGATGTCTGCCGTACCGAACTGAACCAATAGACGTCCGCGTAGGAATATATGCATGTTGAATAGCCTGCGCAAATGTTGAACTGCGTTGCTGTGAATACGGAAAACACGGCCATTTTCGAAACTATTGAACATGTTCACGATGCATTTATCTACGATAAGAAAACACATTTCAGAGAAGAAATTTCAAGTAATTTCAAAATATCACGGGAGTTGGAAACTTATGAACCCTCCAACATGACTGCAAAAAGCCAATTCGTACAGATATACTTTATAAAATTTAGTACTCAAGTAGATACGAACTAATCGAGGGATATATACTGTACTTTGACAGCGCCTACGGACTTTCCAACAACAAAATTATAAACTAGGTTCTCCCATAGTTCCGTAAGTGCTTTTGCGGTCATTTTTAGGCGTAATAATCATGATTAATAATGACTAAAACTGCATATGCGTGTACAGCACACCTTCATCTCGAATACCATGTCATAAAATGATAGACTCACCATTGAATGTCTAATAAAGGGTAGTTGTCGGCGAGAAGACTTGCACCCCAGTCCAATGACCTGCGTCTAGAGGCTAGGTTGAGTAGTGATGCTCATACTACGTCGCCCTTAGCTCGCCACGCTTCTTGGACTAGAAGGCGCAAAATACGCCAACCCATACAATGAATGTACAGTAAAATCTCTCTATAAAGACCCCTCACAGTTCCCTAGAATAGGGTCTTTATAAAGGGGTGGTCTTTATAAAGAGGTTTAACTGTACAGTAAAACCCCTATTTTAAAACCCAGTGGTTCTTGAGGAAAAAGTTGTTATAGAGAGGTGGTTGTTATAAAAGGGGTTTTACTGTATTGTAAAATAAGAAGGGTGGTTGTTTGGGAATGAAGCGTACTACTGCCGCCTACACGACCATCAACCTGACATCTGCCATGATAGAGCGGTGGCCTATGTGCTAGGCGCAATCTTCCAGCTCGCCATACTGAATCTCGCTCATTATCATAGCTGCTGTATCCTAACATACAGTACTACAAACGGCGAGGAAAGTGGATGTCAGTTCATATCTGTGGTCTTCATCACCTTTCACAGGACAGTAGTTGGCACACTGGCTAGAGCACTCGCCTCCCAACAAGCAGACCCGGGCTCCATTCCTCGTGGAGTTAGCGCCACGAGGGAATCGTACCGGAAGCCATTTGTCAGCGGGTTTCCTCGGTGATCTCCCACTTTCCCCACTCCCCTCATTCCTGTGCCACTCAATTGTAAGTCCTCATCTCATGTGTTCCCAAAGGGCAGCCAGATATGTACGGGCACCCAGTTGTAACTCTGCATTCGGTGTGCGGTACCTTGGTCCTATGAAACCCTCCTCATACTTTATTATTGTCATCATCAACTTCTTGTATAACCTGCCAGCCATCGTTGTCCCAACAGCTCCGTTTAATTACCACCCCACTCCACTTGGCCGGCTGCTTACGTCACGGCCAATTGAATTAATTGTTTCTTCAAGTCTTCAGTTAATCGCTTTCTTAATGACCACCTAGACCTCTAGAGGATGGCCAGTCATTACACACTATTGTAAAAGTAGCAGTTCTCAGACATCTTGCCAGATACGGCGTTCCCCTCGCTGTATGTTTGCATAACTACATAATTCACCTCTTCCAATGGCATCCTTTCAAATATAAGCAGTTATAGGCTGTTCACGGTAATGTTAACATTTTTAAAACTTTTTAACAAAGATTTAAAAACAAGTAATATAATTATTTGAGATCACCGACGTTTGCGTTCTATCTATATTCTTTGGGCCAGTTACTCAATGTCAAGTTTTGCTCCGATTACCTTATGATTAAAATTTCAACCAATGGTTAGCAACAGTTTTGTTTCTCAAGTACTTATTAAGGTTTACAAACAGGTAAACAGTCAGTAACTATTGGTTAAGTTAAATGCAAGAAAAGGTACAAATTACCGACATAATCGGGACTTTGAAAACAAGCAAGTTGTGTAATAATTAACAACAAAAGTGCGTGCATGTAGAAAAAAAATAATTTTGGATGGTGATGGCAGATGATTTACATATTTGTAATTCAAGATGCTGGTGAAGAGATAGCATATATTACAAAGACGCCAAGATTATTTCGGAAATACTCTAATAACATGCAGATGGATAATAAACAATTTTAAATAGATTTCATTTGAATAAAAATACTGTCCCTATCACTACAAAAAAAATTGAAGGACATCTGGAAGCGGCCAAGACAGTTGTAATATCTTTGGTGCGCGGTATAAAGGGCTTTAGTCAAAAAATCCAACTTTTCAAGATAGGCAAAACTAACTTTAAAAAATTAACCAAAATCGCTTATGTGGTCTGTGGGTATAATTTTAAAATGATATGCTGTTTTAAATATATTTTACTATGTAGACTAATCATTTAGCTATTTAATTAATATTTTATACTATTTTTAA
>PNEQ01042258.1:0-21240 GCA_003012365.1 Medauroidea extradentata | reverse complement strand
TTCTTTGAGCTCTATGCCAATTTTGGTGGCTCTATCTCTTATATTTTCTAGTATTTTTCGAAAAATGTTTAAAAAATTATTTTTTTCAACGTGGCGTAGCTCCCTTAATATTTACCACAGAATAGTGTTGGTTTATATACCCCACCTTATTTTCCATAACTAATCCCCTCCCGGACTTTGGCACATGAATTCTGGTCCACCCTGTGTATATATATATATACACACATACAGGTTGACAAAAAAGTCCTGCACCAAATTAAAACCCCATGGGGGTGGGGATCGGGAGCAATTTGAGATACGGAACCAGTCTCCAGAACCCAACTGGCAAGCAATTGAAATTGTGATTAAATTGGCAACGTTGCGCGGAACGTGTGGCTCGCATATGGCACAGCGGTTGTTACCTCCCACAAGTTGTGTCATCACTCCCATTTACGGTCTGTCGCCATCGCTCAGTGGCAAAGTGCTG
Source organism: Medauroidea extradentata (assembly GCA_003012365.1). Lineage (NCBI taxonomy): Eukaryota > Metazoa > Arthropoda > Insecta > Phasmatodea > Phasmatidae > Medauroidea > Medauroidea extradentata. The sequence continues at coordinate 20,774 of PNEQ01042258.1, read as the reverse complement.
GCCTCCTAATCGATATGTTCGGGTTCGAGTCTCACTTAAAACTTCAATTCATTTTTAAGACAATTATTATTTATATTAAACTTTATTTTTGTATCGAAGATCTCTTAACAAAAACGTAATTTTGCGCGATAGAAACAATAACAGTTTGTTTATGCTTATTTAGGTTTTGTTTTGAATGTCTGATTTAGTACTACTCGCGCCGTGTTTTCTGTTCGTACGGACTAACTGATTCTTGGCACATTTTTTCCTGTTTTATTTTATTTTTTACAGGTGTCTGGGATTTTATTTTTAGTTGCTCTTACGATTGGGTAATTAATGGTTAGACAAAATGAACTACAAAAACCCATAAGCTTTTAAAAGCCAGCTGGTGCTATGAAGTCTTCCTTGGAAAGGTTAAGCGATTGTAAACCTCAGTCTTACGTACTGATGTAAGGTAGAATTTGGTCTAAGTGCTAACTTCTGGATTCAGATATCGCGGGTTCCAATTTGGTTTCATCTACTGGATTTTTTCCGGAGATGTTACTTGTTCCAGCACATACTCGAAAATTTCGCCGGCTTCCTGAACTTTAAGCGTTGTTTCCGGTTTCCTGTACTGTTAAGTAGAACATTCTTTCTGGCTTTAACAACACTAGGCACATCGATAGGTTTTCAGTAGTGTCGCGACGGATCTTAGAAATGTACCTCTTTTGAGCTGGATCCTCGAAAAGGACCAATATCCTACGGAACACCTCACAGACATCCATTTTGTGTATGGATTGGCCGATGGCTCAGCCCTCTACCAACAACGGTTTCCTATGCGCCGTCTTCCTCATTATCAATTTTTCACACAGATTCACAATCGCCTAAGAGAAACTGGGTTATTGCAGGTATCTACCTAAATGCAGTTTCCATGCATATTTCCAGTGTTTAATGTTTTAAATTTAAGTTTTAAAACGTTTGTAGATCATTTTTATAAGGGCAGTGTTCAGAAGTAGTTTTCTTTGTTTTTCAAAGTTTTTATTTGAGTTTTATGTTTTGTACCGATGTTTTTGGTGTTTTAATGCATTTTATAATTTCTTTAAATAAGTAAAATTTTTAAATGACAAGGAAAGTAATCAGAAAAAATCACCGGTGGGACCGGGACTTGAACCACTGGACTTCCAGCTGGAGGTCCCGTGTCCCGTGGTTCGAGTCCCGGTCCCGCTGGTAATTTTTTCTGAGTACTTTCCTCACCGTTCCAACACCGGAATTTGTGGAAGTCTTCTCATTCATTTTTAAACAATTTTTGTTACTTGGTAGGCTTGATTTAAAAAAACAACTACTCAATTCATAATGCGAAGAAAAAAAATTTTTTATCATGTTTTTAATATTTTTTTTTCTTTTAACAGGCTCACAATTCTCCGGTAGGAAGACCGAAGACAGCATGAACACCTTAGGTGGAAGACGTGATTTTAGATCGGTTCCACAATAATCCTTCCACAAGCACGCGTGCAGTGTCCAGTGCGTAGGGCGTCTGCCAACAACTTGTTCACGAAGTCGCTCGAGACGACGGCATGTATCCGTACCATTTACAGAAAGTGCACAAGTTAAAGCCTGAGTACCGATTGTTGCGCATGAATTTCTCAAACTTTGTGATAGGACGCATTGCAGTTTTGTTTACCGATGAAGCCAAATTTACTAGGCATGGATATTTCAACATCCACAATAACCATGAATGGGCACATGAAAACCCCCCACGTTTAAACCATTCAAGGAAATCAGGAAAAATTTTCTGTGAATGTTTGGGTGGGAATCATTGGTGATCATTTAATTGGACCATACATCCTACCAGCTCGGCTCAACGGAAAAACATACCGTCGGTTTTTACAAGAGGTTCTTCCTAAACTTTTAGAAGATGTCCTGTTACAAACCAGAGCAGAAATGTGGTTTCAATGTGGTGGCGCCCCTGTTCACTGGCTTCGAGCAGTTCGAGAACACTTGAACGCAGGTTTCTCTGGAAGATGGATCGGCAGAGGAAGTCATATTCGATGGCCCGCACACTCTCCAGATTTGACCCCTCTGGACTTTTTCTTATGGGGATACTTCAAAGACCTCATTTATGATGAGACAGAAATAGAGTCTGATGAGGATTTGGTGGCTAGAATAGCTGTAGCAGCCAGTAGTATTCGAGACAGAGCACCTGAAATTTTTGGACGAATGTGAGCGTCTCATTTGAATCATTTTCACCTTTGCCTTCGTGATGATGTTCAAGGGGGCAATTTTGAGCAACTGCTCTAGGAAAAGGACTCGTTAGAAACTTAAGACAGTCGAAAGTTTGTTTGTTTGTTGTGTTCTCTGTTGTTTTTCTTAGAATTTATTTGTTTTTCAAACATTAATAAAATGAAAATCATCAAGTTCTCTTCTCAATGTTACGAATTGTGTTATTGTAATTCAAACAACAAAATTAATCAAAACGAATGGTTCTGCTATCTGATCACTGATAGAAAAATACTGTACGTACATAAATTTAATAATGATGACAATTGTCTTGAAAAAAAATTGAAGACATAGGTGAGACTCGAACCCCAACCTATCAATCAGGAGGCCAGCATTTTGCCACTGGACTATGGTGACAGACCATACATGGGGGTGATTACACAACTCGTGAAAGAAAACAGTCGCTGTGCCATACGCGAGCCACAAGTACCGCGCAACTTGCCAAATTTAATCACAATTTCAATTGCTTGCAGGGACTTAACGGTTAAGTTCCGGACACAGGTTCCATATCTCAAATTGCTCCCCATCCCCAACCCCATGGATGCAATGTGTGTGTTGTTTGCGTGTATATATATATAGACACACACATATACACATACATACAAATACACACACACAGTATATATATATACATACATACACATTTTTGGCAACAATTTTATATTACTAAAATCAGTATTTTAAACAATATTTGGCTATATAGTACATTTCAGTTTTAAAACATCCAAGAAGAATTACAAGTCAACAATGTGAATAACCAAGGCATACAAAAATATTTAAAGAAATATATTATTACACTGACTGTAGAATTTGGGTAAACTATAACGTGTAATGACAAATGATATAGAAGAATGGAAAAATTATGTCTAATATTGAGCCTTGTCAGAATAATGGTACTCCTCTACCTTCAATTTTCTATAAATTAGATACAATCAACACCACACATTTTTATGGTCAGACATTAATGTTTAAGAACAGTTTGCACACATTTTTGTTTGTAAAAAAAGAATTACTTACCGCACCAATTGCCATTATCCTATCAAAATGATGAATGTAGACATGCACAAACACTCTGAACAATCTAGTGAGGATCTTCCGGCACAAAGGAACAAAAGTCTTTGGGAAAGGTACATCTGCAAAAAGAAATTATTCATGCAGTAAAATCTAAAACTGGTAAAAAAAATTTTTTACCCGCTTCTTAGCCACTGAACATGCCAGAACATAACAGGCCCGGCATGTGAAGTCCTAGGCTCAGTGCTTCTACTTTAACCAATTAAATACCTTTCTAAATCTGAATTGCAAACAGAATAATGGTCACAAAACCTATGCATTATTTCTTATATCCTTGGCCAGTGGAAAATTGTTGTATACTGGCACAATGACAAAATAAATTACAAGCATACAAGTGCTTATAAGTTGCTGGCAGAATACTTTGCATAAACTTTTGTTAAAATTAAATTACCATGACAATACTAAAAACAATGCAAAAGAAGATGAACAATATCAAATTCTACTTCTCTATTATACTTCTAACATATTTTTTTTTGTCGGAAAAAAATGAAGTACTTTTACTGGGAATAACCTGCAAACAATAATACCTTTTCAGTTCAGCAAAATTTAATTTGTTTAACCCAAAAGTTGACAAGTTCTGCAGCTTTTTGTGTGCCCAAACAATTCTATAATGTTAAGTTGAAATTTTTGCTACATACATTGATTCCGTACCAATTTTGAAAGAAAAGCACAATTTTTTTTACATGTGTGCGGTGGTAAAAACATGGTAGTTGAGTAGCTAGCTGCATGTGAGCTAACATGTTGATTTTCAACTGAAAAACCAACAGAAAAAAAATGTGTGAGTTTAAGTAAGTTTATTTTTCCTTGTTTTGTGTGCTATCTGTTATTTCAAGCATCATGTCAAAAAGAAAACAGTGAAATAAACAAAAGTATAATTGTTGTTTCTACAAATATTGAATACAGAAGTAGAATACAAATTTGCACATTAATGGTAATTATTTAGATTATTAAAAACTATCACTCTTTATCACAAGTTTTTTTTTCAACATTAGATTATTTATAATTATGATACAGAGTTGCCAGAAAGTTAAGGATAGATGTACATTTCTTTAACATTTCCCCCCTACAGTATCAGCATTTTAGTTCAATGTTTTTACATTATGTTATTATGCATCAAATTACCAGTTTTCCAGAAAAAATCATTGCTCCATAGTGCAATACTTTTGGAGATATAATTCTTATACCTGGAGTAAAAATCTTGTTTTTCTAACACATTTTCTCTCTCTTGAAAATTGCTATTTGTACAACTATAAAATTTGTCCTGTAGCTTTGTCATGACAGTGTGTGTATATATACACTTAACATACAATACCCACACACACACACATATAATATGTATAAATATATACAGGTTTATGTACACACACTACAGTGTTTTACCACAGGGCAGGTATTTAAATTTCAGTCATCCATCTTTTTCTGTCATGTGTCAATCTTTCTGTTCCCAATAGTTCCATTTTCTTCATTAAGGTTGTTAGTCATTTTCATTCTCTTACATCCACTCCATTTCTAACTAGTATTCAGATTGACATTAACAATAAGAAAAATAATAAAACAACTGGCAAAATTTTCTACTAATTTGGTTGTCTCTCAAAATAAATGTTTTTGTCTGTAAACTTGAGGGCAAAATATGGAATTATCAGTTTGCTATAACACGTGATTGGCAACACTTGAACTGTTGTGTTTACATAGCTGTTTTCTCCATGACATGAAGTGCTGGCAATATTAAAGTAAATTAAGTAATTCATAGTTATGCTTCTAAGTAGTCTGCCAGAATGCAATTGACGTGTGCCTAGCACACCCTCCCACTAGTCCGTCTGCTGCATTCTGTTCATTTGGGGCATTTTGTGTACATTCCAGGGTCACATTATAAAAATCTACCAGAAATTATGCTTTTAAAAATATATTTTCAAAATTACTTTCCGATTTAAATGTTTTAAATGTGCTTTTAACATTTTTCTGATATTTTAAAATGTCATTGTTTACTTACTACGTTTTTGTCAATTATGGTGTTAAGGAATTTCCCATTGGTTCCATGAATACAAGGTGGGAACAGAACTTCCAGATAAGACGACATTGAAAGAAAGGGATCATTTGATAATTTCCTTTGTATTTTTTTCAAGTGTTATACTGTCTTTTGTAACATTTATTAGAGTTTTGATGTGCTTGACCTTGTTTCTTGCCCGATGCTGCTCTTCGTGCTGACACTGGGAGCTATTGTTAATTGGCTCTGCACAGAGGAGATGGACGTGTAAGAGTCCCGTCCCCAATCCTTTACTTTTTCTTGCTTCCAATCATGTACAGTGCAACAATTAATTTTTAGAGCACTGGAACCTTTTTCTTGGTTTTTATTAAGCTGAGAGCTCAACCCAATGCACTCAGGGGCTTAACCTCTGCAAATTTAAATTTTACATTGATAGCTTCACACTATTTTTTACAGTTTTGCCTACCAGGAGGGCACAGGCCTTGGTCGAATTCGCTAACATGGTCCTCTGTCCTGTTTAGCTGCATGCATTTCTGATGGTGAGTAAACAGCATCAACCGTCTCCCTTTTTCTTTTAGTGTTTGCTCACTGCATCCTTATGCACGCTTTGGGCGCTGGAGGCCACTCTCCGGAAATATCAACATGAGTGCATGTGTTCGAGGCACTGGGACTAGTCTGAATAAATCCCCGCTTGCTATGATTACACATATCCTACCTGAAGTATCAACTGCAGTACACTAACTACCAGAATTTCTCTCATACAAACACCCTCCTGTCACAGTTATTGTGCACAATTTAAGTCTGGGAATTCATATGTACTAAAAACTCTGTTTTCCTCAAATATGGTAGGCTACATGCCACAATCGGTGGGTTGCAAAATAATTTTGGTTCTAGTTCTTATCACAGATCCAAAACTAACTATATTTCTAAAGAAGAAAAATGTATTTCTGTCAAATGACAGCAATTTGAAGTATTTGAGCTATTGGCTATACAATATTAGGAAAACCAAAATAATTAGCAAAGTTTAAATTATATATGTAAAACATACACATAGTGTGTCAAGACATTAAAACCAATATTTTTAAAGAAAGCTTGATTACAATACTAATGTTTGCATTACCAATATCAATATGTGCTAATACACTTAAACTTATATCTCGACAATTAAACTGGGCAGTTATTTATAGGATTTTTGCCCAATTAAGACTATAAAACATTTAGATCTGATGTAAATAATTTTATAGTAAATACATAAACTATGTCATTAACAAGATCAATTGAAATACATATAAAGTAATACAGGCATTGGGGAAATAAAGAATAAAAATAAGTGCAGGATAAGTACCTCCTATTTTTGACAACACCATTTTTGCATCTGGGAGATGATAAATTTGTTCTGCACTTTGCCATTTCATTGACCGTATTGAAATTCCCCATTGCTGTACAATGTCAGGTTAATGAAATTGAAAAGGAGACAAAATTCCAAAAAGAGTGACCAATATCAAAGTTATGGGCTGCAGGAGTAAAAAATGCATTGACTGTTTCAGGTAAATTATAAAATGCACAGTGTTAATTATTATTGTTGGCATATAGTACTTTGAATTTTTATCTGTTAAATAAGGACTTGTAACTTCATATTTATGAGAGCATCTGTTTTTACAGCAATTGAGTCATTCGAGGAGCAACCATACAAATGGTATGTTAACATTTGCCACGCGTTAGCCTAAAAGTGGGCCTGTAATGAGTACCTACTCTTAATTGCAATAGATAACTCTGTTACAGTCTTTCGCAGCTGTTAGATTGCACCGTGTCTCACTGCAGCTGTGGCAAATGGTTGTGTTTTAAATGTCATGATTCCTAACTTTTAAGAATAAACTTTTAGATAAGACCTAATCCATATCCAGACAGGCAGAAAAAATGAAAATGGGGGAATAGTTGTTTTTGATTGTCCTGAAACACTTAACAAGTTGTAGTATGAGAGAATATATGAAATGAGAATTTTTTAGTTTTTAAAAATTTTCACTTGTAATGACTATGCGGAAGCCATTTTCAGAAACAAATATTTTTTTTTTTAGTTGCAATAAATTGTAAACAAATAGAGGTAAATGGATGAAATGTTTTTAGTTTCGAAGTATTTGTGTTCCAACGTATTACTTTCACACGAATCTAGTATGTTCTTTGAAAAAAATATTCATCAAATAAAAGTACAAGGTCCGGCGAAAAAATTTTAAAAGGCAGCATAAGTTCGAAAGCACTGCATGTCAAAAATTGATGTTTGTAAAGCTCGGAACGCATGTTCCACGGTTGGCAAGTTTTCACCGGACCCGCCTCTCACTTCAGGAGAAAAGTAGAGGGAGATCGTGAGGACAGGGCAAATCCTCCCTCGTGTGAACACCAAGAATGCGGCCACATGTTGTGAGGCTAGCTAGCATCCCACCCCTGCACTACTCTGCCTGACCAAAGAAAAGGGCACGAAGCAGTCGAAACATTGTTACTCACGAGTTAGTACCACAATCACAGATACTTGCACGTTAAAATACATATTTATTGCATATACTCTGTATTCAGGAGAAAAGTTGTATTTTTTTGACAGTTCTAAGGTTGTGCACAAGTGTGTATCCACGAAAATACATAGATCTGGATGTATTCATACGCCACCAAATGATTTTACCAGCTGTCCAAGTTTTGTTAACATTCCATAACCTGCAGAAGAGACTAGTGAAGCAAAGTGACATACATATGTCAATGTATACACATATCAAATGTAAAGTGAAATGAGAAATCAGTTTTTGACATGAAATTTTAAGTACGTGTTTGCTAAATACATGTTATTGACATCTTTATTAAGTTATAGTATTTAAGCTTAAAGAAAATGTCAGGTCAAATACATGAAACCTCTATTTGGCAACATTATTTTCCTACAAATTACTACACACGAGATCAAGAAAATAGAATGAAAATACAATTTTTACCATAAACATGCCTAAGCGAGTAGGTTTTTAACTTATACACACAAAATAAATTTTTTTTTATTAAATATGCATGGCCCTAAAATCAGTATAGACGTCATGTTTCACAAGTTTATGGAACAAAATATTTAGGTACTTACTTTAGAACTGTATACCGCCCAATGCCCAAAATCTCTGCAGTCTTTTCGGCTACCGAGCATGATTCCATTTTGCCCCTGAGTATTTTCTTACTAATATTTTGTCAAACACTTAGAATATCGTGGTGATGCTGCCTATTTGATGCACGGTTAATATTCATCGATTTTAGCTCTTCAGTACCTACAGCCACACGGTATGCAGGAACAATCAGAATAATGGCGGCACAGAACAAATAAGTAGTAACAGAAGCGACAAGACGTAATTTTTATCTTACTCGGTTCTTTTTGGATTGCTATGGTGCCAAGCGTTCGTAGAAGTTTGATTATACTGCAGTTTAGTAGGACCTTTTATATATTCTCCGAGGAAACTGACACATAGGTAACATCACACTTACCATTTCTAAATATGTAAATGTGATGCAGATAAATAACAGTATTTCTTGAAATACAAGTGGTTGTTTAAACCAATGTCTCAAATCCCATATGGCTTTGTTTACGCCCCAAGAACTGGTACAATAACAATGGTTAAAAAGTTCCATTATGTTGCTTCTGATAGAGTTATTATCTGGTGTTGAGCCTTAAATTGTCATGTTTTCCATTTTTAAATATTTAGTTAATAAACAAACTAATTACAGTATCTGAAGCACTACAAGTGGTTATTTAAACTAATGTATCTAATCCACGTGGTATCGTTTGTATTCCTATACATGCCGAAAGCTGAACTGGAAGGAAACATGTCCTGATACCTGGGGGTTTTGCATGAACTTTGGCAACCATGTTGGGTACATGATGCCATTATTCAATAAATGTGAACTTGGAAAAAGCCTTGTAAATAAAAAGTTGATACCTTAAAGCACTTAAGTTGTAAAAACAGTTGTAAAATATATTTACATTATTTAAATTACATTCTAAACTATTTTATGTCTTCTCACCAATTGTACAACTTTGAAACACTACACGTAGCTATAAGTAAGGGCTTGAACCTTCTCAATATTTAGGACCGTTACATTGGTTGCATCTGCTGTAAAAACAGCCGGACCCCTTCCAGAAGCGCCCCTCACGATCGTGAGCGCCTTCGCAGCCAGCTGTTACACCACACCATCTACAAGCCAGTTCCTGAGACGTCATGACCTGCATCAACGACCCTCCCCACGGGTACTAGTGGTCTACGGCCTTCTTTCCTGCATGCTTCTTAGGCACAGGGTGTTTACCTATTTTATCTTATGCCAATAAACAACAGTCAATCCTTACCATACGCTTTCATTTACGCTAACCTATCATCCCCTTTGTTGACTACCCCATTTTCCATACACCTTTCTATTAGGCTTTAGTGACCTAGTATCCTATCAGATTGCCATGAGAGTTTGGCTTTCTGTCCGCCTTAAGTATTCTAATGTCTAGGAGGAGGCGTAAGCCACGCACCTCCCAGGTTTTTATCAACACATTCTGGAAGCAGCGCATCCTCTGCGCACTGCCCAAACAGTGACTGGGTTTGCTTTTTGACTGGGAGAGTTGAAAAACAGGTTTAAGGATGTGCTAAGATACACTTCAGGCGCTCTTCTACAATTTCGCCTACCCAGCATCAACAACAGTTCTGCAGCGCCACTGCTTTTACACCATACTGGTGATCCTAGGTGATACCGGCTACTGCCATCCGATCAACAATACTGCCCCTTCATTTCATATTTCAGCTACAGTCAGGCTATGCCTAAACATTCAGCAAAGAAGCTGAAGGCTAAGCAGGATTTTGCTAAACTTGTTTGGAAGGCACTGGAGGTTAGGGATCCTGAGACACAGGTGTACTGGATTCAGAGGGAAGTCTCCACTGCTGCCTGACGTGTCAACCCACTCAATGGCCACACCATAGTTCGGCTGGCCTTGCAGTCACTCAGCGGGTCCGCTTTCCTTCTCACAACCTCCTCCACCCCGGCTCCCATCTTAACCCCATCCTCACCCAGTGCTCACCCTTCGACACAACTCTCTACCTCGGCACCTCCATTCTATCCTGTCCAGGGGATCAACATCCCCATTGTTGCATCATCCTCCCATCCTCTTTCGGCTTCTCCTACTACAGAAACACATCCTCCAGTGCAGCACTAGCTTCCCTCACAGCACTCACAGCACTCACAGCGAGGTGGGGAGAGTCTGAAGAGGGAGACGGCGGACGTCTCCTGAAGGCAGGTCAGTCCCAGGATAAGAATCCTGCTGCCCTACCCCTGCGCCCTCGTAGAGAGACTATCAGTCCCACCTGCATCAATGTGTTTGGTAGGCTTTGGGATGTGTTCTAATATCTTCTGTTTAGTAATGGATGTAAATACAATAGATATAACTTGTACCCCTTGGTTGCAAGTTGTGCATGAATCAACAGCTGCATTTGTAGTTTTTAACCAAAGAGCACAACTCTCTCATTGTGGAGTAACATCATGTTCTGCCAAAGGGGAGGTTGATTCAGCTTGAAAAATTCTGGATGGACGCCTTCCAAATGACTTATCTACTGATGTTAAAAACAGCTTTTGTTTTCTTGTTACATATGATTGTGGACTACCCTTCAAGATACCAGGCTTTTTAACAGGTGAAACTCCTACTGCTGATACGCTTCATTTTCAGAGATGAAGGGTATGTCACTGTCATTTCCACTAGTAACTTCTGCTGGTACTGCCTATTCTTTAGTTTGTAATCTATTGTAACTTTTACAGCACAAGTAATGGTTTGGATACGCTACTGCATTTGGAAACCTCCCATAAAACACACCACTTACATTGCCAACCATAACAAAGTTTGGTTTTTGTTTTGTAAAACCCTTTCTTGTGCACATGACTATAATCTGTCTATTTTATTCTGTTCTGTTCCCATTGTGATGACATAATTTCTTTCAGCTGACATACTGCTGGATGACAACTTTGATGAAATGCTTTTACGGTTTGCCTATTCTCTCTCTTTTATATGTGTGTGTCTGTATATACATATACATATTTTGCATTGTTGCGGCCTGGTAGGGCGTTACATGTGGGAGTTTGTTTGGGCAACTTCCCCCGTCCCGGCACTCAAGTGATTTGTGTTAGTGCACTGACAGTAATGTATTTAAAACACCTGTGTGGCGACGCGCGGAAGCGGTGAGAGGTGCAGGGGGAGGGAGTGAAGGCAGGCGGCCCTGGCCGAGTGCATGTGCACCAAGATAGCAATCTTTCCACCCCTCCGCCGCTGGGCCAGCGAACCTTGAAGGAGGAGTGAAGAGGAAAACCGCAGCACAGAAAAAATAATGCTAACAGAAGCAACAAGGAAACCTTTTTCATTGCTGATTTTGTACCAGCTCTCGGGGCGTACATGAATATAAACAATATTCATGTCGTTTTGATACATTGGTTTATATAACCACTTGTAGTTATGAGATACTGTAATTAGTTTGTATATTAGTTTAATATTTTTAAGTGGTGAACGTGACAGATCGAGACTCGACATCATATAATAACTAAGAAGCGACATAATGTAGCTTTTTAACCGTTGTCATTGTACCAGCTCTCGGTGCGTACAGGAAAAGTAAACAAAGCCATGTGGAATTTGAAACACTGGTTTAAACAGCCTCTTACATTTCACGAAATACTGTAATTTGTTAGTATCTCATTTACATATTTAGAAATCGTAAATGTGACGTTACTTACGTACAATTTTTTCACAGATAATAAAATAAGGCCTAATCAACTTCAGGGTAACCAAACTTCAGCGAACTACGACGTTATGGCAATCCAAAGAGAAAATGAGTACGATAAAAATCATGCCTTGTCGCTTCTGTTACTACTTATTTATTCTGTGACAGCAGCATGTGCAAAGCACGTGCAGGCGGGAGTGGCCTGACTAACCCCTTCAACCCCTGCTTCACCCACCCGAGCGGGTAAATAAGCAGCTGCAGAGTGGGACTGCTTCTACGATTGGATCACTACCCCTAGGTTCAGGTAACACCTCCTGCGACTACGAGGATCAGCCAAGGAATGTGACTAGTCAGTGATGTTACCTAGTAGTAGGAATAAGGATGTCCGGGTGCATTGTTGCGGATAGCTTCTGGGGACCGAAGAGGAAGTTGTTTTGCAACAATAGGGATTTCTAAGGAGTTTCGGGAATAGGGACCCATCCAGTTTCGAGCATTAAGTGTTCAGTTCTGGCTGTCAAACGTGGGGGGCACTTGTGTCTGCCGGAATAAACTAGGTGATCTGGAAAGTCGTGAAACCAACTATACAGAACATCCTTACTTGTCCTGAGTTTTGCCGTCAGTGTCAACAGGGGCATAGGGAGGAGGGGACGTGTATCAGATCCCTAGTGGACGAAGCCCGAGGGCAATTCGTTCCAACGCTGTAAGGGGAAAAACCAGGTGCAAAAAAATACACACTAGGCCTTCATCCAAAATTATCTGAAATATTCTATTATTTTCTGGAATAATTTTGAAGGTTCCAGATTGTTCCAGAAACTTACCGTGGAATCAAATATATGCAGTAAAACTTCTTTACTAAAACTTGCTGGGACAGTATGAAGTTTGTAATTATAAGATATGAATTAAAAAATTAAACCCCTACACATGCTGGCGAAATCTCGTATATGTATCTTGGATAGTAGACTCTAAAAACCGTTTCAAGTAACATCTAATAACAGATACTGCAACTATTAGGTCTGGTGAGATCTTGCATGTACAGGGAAGAGCGCAATAGTGACAACAAATAAGTGGAGAAAACAGCATAGTTCCAGTGAGAACTCGAATGTGGACAGGGTTGGATAGTTGAAACAGCCTAAAGGTTAAACAATTGTGTTGCTATTTAATTCAATTGTTTGAATTATTTGCTTTGTAAACCTGTTCATCTACTGCAGAATAGGGTTTCAGTCGACAGAGTTTGTGTGGAAACACAATTGTATTTGACGAGATGCAGCTACAAGGTATCAAGTCTGTTTTAACTTGACTAAGAAGTGATAGCTTTCATCTGAAAATTTCAGTTCTTCAAGAGAATGTGTTTACAACACTATGTGCACATTATTCTCAATTGTGATTGTTTCTTAAACATCAATGTTATAGCAAAATGTCTGTTATTTGTAGTATCTCTTTCAGTTTTAAGATTCACATTTGTGACAAGAATTGGCATATATAAGGTGTCACTCTTCAGCCATCATAAACTTGTATTAGATACAAGATAGTACTGCACATTTTCACATATATAATAACCATCATTAAAATACATGGTAACACACATAATTCCAATGACATACAAGGTATCTAAGCAATTTATAATTGTTTTGCAAAAAATTTATTATAAGATAGATCGAAATACACATTTTTAATACTGACATACAGGTTATCACAGCAAGTAATATATAATCGGGAAAACACCCTTCAAGACACGTTTGAAGATACATTGTGACATTCCTTCGACAAACTGCCATGCCTTATTCGCCTTTGAATATGCTGAAATTAATTATTTTTATGGTGCTGCTAATGGCAATAGATTGTGTGCTGCTGCTCTTTACGTAGAAGAGGAGGCCCACAACCTGAAAGGTATCCTAATCACAGGGCGTTTATTAACACACACAACACCTTCCTGGAAGGATGCATGCCTGGTTCAAGACATGAAGTCATCCCAAGGACTGACCCAGATCGCGTCGACGAAGTGTTGGAAGAGGTGCGCAATGAACCATCTACTAACTTCAGGAAGATAAGTAGTCGTACTGGTATTCCGTCTACAGTAGATTGTATACCGAGTAGCAGAAACTACCATCCATATTACATACAACAAGCGCAGGTATCATTTTCAGCGGATTATGAAAAACTGGCGGACTTTTGTCAAAACATGTTGCGTCACAGTAGGGATGACCCACAGTTTTATATAAGGATTTGTGGATGGAATTTTCAATATTCACAACCTTCACTCATGGTCTATTAACAAACCTCGCGTAATCAGAGAGTCGTATTTCCAACACCAGTTTGGTGAGAACGTATGGACGGGGACGATACACCACCAATTGATTCGCGCATTTGAATTACCAGCACGACAGAACAGAACACTGTCAGCTATAAATATTTTCTCGAACCCAATCTTCTACCACTGCTAAAAGATGTGAACCTGGGCGTGATTAGAAACATAGGTTTCAGAATAATGGTGCTCCAGGCCACTATTCAGCGCAAGTGAGGCAGTATCTGAACAATATATTACCCAATTAATGGATTGGACGAGGCAGGCCAATATTGTGGCTCCCACGATCACCAGATTTAAATCTGATTGAGTTGTTCGTATGGAGGTACTACAAAGAAAGCGTGAATTCAAGTGAGTGTCACAAAACAGGGGAACTGAGAGAGGAATTGTACGCAACTGAACTGTCAATAAAAGAAAATAATTATGCATCCGTCACTACGAAGTAATTTTTTACGATGGTGCACGTTACGTGTACAGAGCAAAGGCAGACATTTTTAACATCTGTTGTAAATACTGTAATAAATGAATACGACCAATATTATGTTCACTTATTGTTCTTTCTTAGTTTCTAAATATTCTCAATTAAGTGAAATAGAGCAATTGTAAACTGTTATTCATTATGTCAACAGTTTAAAGTTTACAGAGGGTGAATTTTCCTGACATTAATCTTCACCAATCCTGCGCATAGCATTTGACACCTCAATAAACACTCTTTTTCTAGCCGAGAAACAATGCAAGGTCTTGTTCCAAAGAAAAGGAATGAAATGGAGTGATTTGTGCAGCTCTTGACAGCAATGTCTTGTAAGTCGATGAAGGTGCCGGCCCCCGTAGCGTGGTCGGTAAAGTGCCGGTCTGCGGTGTGAGGGGTACCTGGTTCACATCCGGGCCTGGGCATGTTTATGTGTTGTTCACCTTACGTCACCCTTATCTGCTCTTAATATGTCGTTAAAGGGCCCTAATACTCTCACACTCACCCACATTAATGTGAACAACGTGAGCATGGAGCGGTACTGGATTAGAAAAACAGGGGAACACTAAAGGAACTCCCCCCCCCCCTCCACGAGCCTTCATCATGTATTAGCCACAATTCCCACATGCAGATAATCTGCCTGTGAGGCTATTCAGGATACACCCAGTTCGCTATGATGGTACGTGAACGCACAAGAATGCAACTTTTGTGAAAATTATTATTTTTTACGCCGCAAAGGTGTTCTCTCAGTGACGTGAAATGTATTTTCAAATGTGATGACACTAATCATCTCTGGTGTGAACAAATTTTGTTCCACATGGACCAGTACATTTTCCACAATCATTAAAGGATTAGCTCAGGATAAAGTAAAGTCAAATTTTCTTAACAAATTTGTAACTTTTAGACGGTTGTGAATCAGATTATACAAGTTTGATTAATATGGTAGGCCTTGGGCTCCCTATCACCAGCTTCTTCATTGATGTATATCCTCAGTATATCCCACATATAGAATAGAACAATATACAAGCAAATATCACATAAAAGAACTTATAAAAATTGCATTAAATAGTTCAAAGTATTAATAGTTAAAGGCCCTTTGCCATGGTGGAAGTTTCCTTGGAAGATTCAATGAAATCTCGCTCGGCCGCCCGCGTGGATAATTCTGTGGAAGGTAAAGTCATTGCCATTTTCATGGAAGTTTTGGTAATTGACAGCATGCAATATTCTGTGGAGGTATAATATTAAAAAACCAGAGGCATGTGTTGCACCTCGCTGCTTGTTCCGACAATGTTACAAAAATATAAACAAAGATGTGGTCGATAAAAGCAATTGCAACTTTATGTGAAAATATAAAAAATTTTCTGTTCATTAAAACACAAATGTGTAATCATCATAATAAAAGCACTAGGCTCAGTGCTTCAACAGATACAACAGAAGTAATTTGTGAATACAGTCAACTCCTGATTATCCGCACTAATGGAGGGGGCCGATACCACGGATAACCCACTTTTACCCTTTTTTAGATCTCAGTAGCTAGAAAAAAAGATCAAATTCATTCCCGCAATAAAAGGCAGCAATTTAATGCAATACACTCAATTATTCACATTAATGATTAGGGGTTATGGCTTATAATCTCACAACACAAATAATAAAAAAAATTATGGAAATCTTGTTTATTCTAAATAAAATGCCCGTGAATCTATTCATGTGCGAATTGCAGGACAATCTCGTGAATCCATTCATGCAAGGATCTAATTGTTTCGCCTGCTGGATAAGACTTAAGTCTTCTTCAAGCCGTTCAAAGTACGTTTGCTGGCATAACACTTTGCTGAACATTATCGAGTAAACAGTGTGTGTATTTATAAGCAAACAAAACCTTTTTATAAAAAAAAAAAAAAAAAAAAAACTTAACTCTTTTAAATTATTTAAAGTGAAATATTTTGCACGGATAAAATGCACACGGATAATCGGGAGTCTACTGTACGTACTGGGACGACTGTGGCTGACAAAAAAGTAGTGCCTGACTGTAATCAGTATAATAAATTTTAAAAGTCATAAATTCTATCACTTTCAGAAAGAAAGCAATACAAATATGTCATGGCCATAGTTAATACAAAATGTCCATTGTTTTCTTAATAAATGATTCATACATAACCTATATGGCCTTGGCTTGCAAGTGTAGTTCATAGAAGAGTTGAGAGTAGTACATCTTTGACAAGTAGACCTAGTTATGTAAATATTTGTATTAAACCAGAATGTTTTCCTACCCAGTTATTTAGCCACACAAATGTAGTTTAGACGTTCACCAAGCTACAAAGTCTGGGGCGAGTGTAGGCCTATACGGTCACTACCTCAACTTTCTTCCCCATGGTGATGACTCTGCCATCATACCACAGTTATTATAAAAATCAAATATGATTTCTTAAACTTGTAATTAGATAACCACCCAGTGACAAACTATAAAATCCTCCTAAATTAACGATCCTTCCTAAACTTTCCAACCCGCCTCATTCACAACTCCTCCAAAAGCAAATTCCCCCTCCTCACTGACCTAAACATAGGCTGTCTACCTTGCTCCTCATCTTCTAAATCATCTCACTATTATTCCCTCCTATACACACTGCCTTAGCTAATAGGCTGCCTATATTACCCCAGCCTCCCCCTCCATTCACCACCTTGTACATCCCAACCAGTTTTTCCAAACGTTTCCTTTCCTCCAATGAGTTCTACACCAGTTCCTTCAACATGACTGATGGCCAAAAGTTCCCTTCTTCTTCGCGAGCCTGCCGCTGACTTCACTTTTCATCCGTCTCCCAATTTATTGCTTGTGCTTGTACCTTCCCCAGCTCCCGCATGTCCCAATTCCACGTACGGGTCACACTCTACAGCTGTATACTCAAACATTGGCCATACCATTGTAATATATAATTTTTTTTTTTTTTCACAGCACTCTAAACTTCCTTCAATACCGTTCCCAGTATTCCTACAGCGCTTCTCCCTTTAGACACCACTCTCTCTTCCTTTCTTTTCCACCCTAAGTCCCTCAGCATCACTATGCCTATGTACTCGTATTCTGAAGCTTCCTCTATTTTCTGCCCATTTCATCTGTAAATGTACTCTCAAACCTCTTCCTTGTAAACCTAACAGTCTTTGTTTTTTTTTATATTTATTTTCATTTTGCTTTCTTCAGTCCACAACTGTAGTAATTTTAATAATAAAAATAATAATAATAATTATTATTATTATTATTACATGTTCTACAGTTGCAATTGGGCTAACGCCCTGTGTCGAGCACACTCCTCCTCCCCATCTACACAATGCTAATCCTCCAGTTTCTTCCTAAACCTCCCAACCCACCTCACAGTCACCAACTCCTCCCGCAGTGCATTCCACTCCTTCACTGTCCCCACCAGCATTGACTGTCTACCCCCTTCCGTTCTCCACCACACACACTGAATCTTTTCACTGTTGTTACATTTTTCCTTAAAAGTTCCCCTAGTTAGTTTGCGGGGAAAACTGCCCCAATTCCCCCTCCAATTCATCCCCTTGTACAACCTGACCAGTCTTTCCATTATTTTTCTGTCCCTAAACCATTTCCATCTTAATTCCTGCATTATACCGCTAAGCCTAAAGTTCCTTTCCCCCCTCACCAGCCAGACCCTGCCTTTTCCACTTATTCATCATCCATCTTGCTGCCCCTCTGTGCACCTTCTCCAGCTCTTGCACTTCCACCTCCATGTACGGATCCCGCTCTACGGCAGCATATTTCAATACTGGACGAACCATCCTGCAATATGCTTTTCCCTTCACTTTATCACTAACTCCCTTCAACACCCTCCCAAGCAGTCCTAAATCCCTTCATCTCTTCTTAACCACTCTGTCCACCTTAGATCAGCCTGTTTCACAACCTTTAGAAACTTATATTATGTGGCTTCCTGTATATCCTGCCCATCCCATCTGTATACATCTCCTCTACTCACCTCTCTCTTCCTATCAGTGTCATCCTGCAAGTTGTTTCTTCCACCCACCTACCTTATGATAGTTATTGGAAGACATCACACTACCCAAGATTCTCATTTATTTCAACACATGGGGATCTGTGGGAATGTGGGGGTTTTTGGGCAGGGATACATAAAAACTGCAATGTCCTCTTCGGCAGGCAAAGTACCAAAGATCGGATGGGTTTAATATTACTACAGTAGAACCCCATTATAATGTTTCTGAGGGGACTAAAAAAAAATGTTTACATTATAAATGGGAAACTATTATAAGAAGGTTATACACTATTATAAAGCAGTTTTAGGGACCAAATGAAGGTGATGTTATAGCCAGGAAAAGGTTATAAGTAAGAATGTTATAATAGGGTTCTACCGTATTCAATATCATTTTACTAAGATTAAATAGTAAAATAACACCCATCCTCTCTTTGTTACTTTCTGATACCAGTTCCACACGATTCATTACCACAATTCCATTATCCTTAAAATTCACTCTATATTTTACAGTTTTTTTGTATCGTAAAATAACAAAGAGCGGATGGGTTTAATATTACTATTCGATACCATTGTACTGGGATTGAATAGTAAAATAAAATCCATTCCCTCTTTATTACATTGCGATGCCAGATACAAATTATGCATTATCACAATTACTTGGCCAAAAAATTCACCAACCTACAAAATGTTAAAATTTTTTTGCATTACAAAGTAATTAAGAGAGGATGGGATTTATTTTACTATTCGATACCAATAAGATACCCATCCACACTTTGTAACTATGCGATACAACTCCCAAATAATTCATTTTTACACACACGTCATTGTAAACATACACACATCGACATCTCAAAGTACCTGACATTATAATAATAACATTTTATAAAATAAATAAAACACAAAATATTATTTGACCTCAACGACACATCTTACAACAGCAATATCCATTCCACTCCTCTCCAGAAGCACTAACTTATTCCAATATCGGACGTTGCACATAGCATTGCTTAGTTACACAATTCAAAACTAATTTGTCTTTACATAAAACTCAATACGATACCAACTCAAACAACTGAACACTTGATTCTAATCAACACTACACTACACTTACTTTCATGGTACTATTTCAATTTCACATACCAATTACAGTTTCCAGCGCAATCTAGAACACTATAACTAACAAATCAACAAAGCACTCCTGACATAACAAAACTGTCGTTTAAGACCATCGAAGTAATATTTCATTTCCTAACACATACACAAAATATTTTTCATTTTTATTACGTACACAAAAACGTTATTAAATAATCATCACTATAAAATTACTGTTAAGGGCACTGTCTATCGCAATTTTCATCACCATTTTAAAATTTTTTATTTGTACCAGATATTTTTTTTCTTATTTTAGACACAAAATGTGACTAAATTTGGCTCTTGTGAAATTTTTTTTTTCTCATAGTTTTCGCGTAATGGTTTCTTCAAGTCATATTTTTGCATGTTTCCGTTTTAACGACTACACTAAAACCAACTGATATACCAAACTCAAAAAAATCACAGTGGATAAAGACATTGTAGGCTACAATGACATGCTCACGAAATTTAAGAACAAGAATTATTTGAATTTTAAAAAATTGCTGAAACTGAAAATAAAAATTTAAAAAGTACAATAATTTCTTTAAAAATATAAATGATGTTTATTCTTTAATTTTATGAGCATGACATTGTAGCCTGCAATGTCTTTATCCACTGTGATTTTTTTGAGTTTGGTATTGTAAGGTACTTGGCCTACCCACCCTGTTTATTTTTCCAAATTTCTTGCTGTACGACTTTGTAGTTCTTCTGGCTTAAACATAACGTAAGGATTTAAGACTTAAGGAAACCTAAGAGTATAATTTATTGGTGTAACCGGCGTCAACATAGGCCTAATAGAATCCCGGGGAGTTTCGTGAGCACTGGCTATAAGAAA